>CM075856.1:92395132-92520132 GCA_037975125.1 Latrodectus hesperus
TTTCTTGTCGTGATGATGTATGAATGTGGCCCACCCTATAAACGGGTTTGTGGTGGTATGACGCGGGTAACGTTATTCGCCTCCGTGACTTGGTTCACAGGTGCCCGCTGGGTAACGACAAATGAGTAGCAGTTTCTGGCCTTGTTGTGGCATAGAGTTCAACCCTCAAGTGCCCGCCGTTGGAAAAATAATGTTTTAATATGGTTATATATTTTTATTGTTTCATTCACATTTATTTGGAAATTTTCACTGAAAAATATAAACTTTATAATTTAATTGTAATTTAATTCAATAACAAAGGAAATTAAAATCGTACTTCAAAAATACACATTTAGAAATTCCTACCTGCTTAATGGTCAATAATAAACCTTATCAAATTTTGAAATGTGGTTTCTTTCCCATCTGTTTATGAAACTATTATTTTAATGTAATTTTTTTAATTCCCAATTAAAAAGTTTTGAATTTTCTAAAGTATTTTTCTATCTATTTTGCGCCTATTTATTTGACGTAACAAATTAATTAAAAGTTTTTGATGATTGATGCGAGGAAATAATTATTGTTTTTTTCCTTCATTTTTGAGAAACATAGTGTAATTTTCTTTTCAGAAAAATAAGAATTCAAATAATACCAAATTTTTAAGATACAGAGAAGAAAGAATATTATAAAAACTTACTTAATAAAAATAGTTCAGAACTATATTAATAGGTGTCACTATTTTATATACATATTGCTTTAAATTTCAATAAAGAGGGAAATGTCTTATAAATAAATATCTTATATATTAAAGTCCATTACTTGGCATCCTCTTACGTTTTAGATAGAATTCTTAGTTGTTGAATTCAAAATATCAACAGAATCGTCTTCTTCGAGTTGCTATTCACACTCTCTAATATGGGTTTCTTAAACATCAAGATGTATTACTAATTATATGAATCTTTGATGTAAAAAAACCAAATATAGTATAAAAATGCTGGATACTTGGTACCCAAATCGCTTACAAGCATTTTTCGAAGAATGATACACCATAAATCAATAATAAGACTTGTGTCACTGAACTATAAAATTTGAGGTTATCAAACAAAAATACTTAAATATAAAATAACTTAAATACCGACAAGTAATAAGACTTGTGTCACTGAATTATAAAATTTGAGGTTATCACAAACAAAAATACTTAAATATAAAATAACTTAAATACCGACAAGTAATAAGACTTGTGTCACTGAACTATAAAATTTGAGGTTATCACAAACAAAAATACTTAAATATAAAATAACTTAAATACCGACAAGTAACAAGATTTTTATTTTGCAAATTTAAACTGTATCGTTATTGAAACATTGTCATTTATCAAATTTTTTTAATATATTTTTCGTTATGTATCCCTCTTCCATCATATAATCACAGGTTATATTTATTCATAAAATCCAGTAAAAATTTTGTAATCCTTCATATCCTTATTGTTAAACAAATCATCCATATGCGTAAATTAAATTTAATTCTCAAATGTTTGTAAATTAAATTTAATTCTCGTTCAATTCTCCTTTACACTTCCTTTGGGTACCTCCTATTAAATTAAGAAATTTACATTAAAATAAATTTCTCCTATTCGTGGAAAATATAAAAATAAAGTATAAAATTTCAAAAATCTTATGTGCTCGTTAGTAATAGATATAAGTATACAAAATAAGATGTGTTCCTTAGTAATAGATATAAGTATACAAAATAAGATGTGTTCGTCAGTAATAGATGTAAGTATACAAAATAAGATGCGTTCGTTAGTATAGAATATAATGAAGTTATTTTGATTTCTACGATAAAGTAGATTATAAAAATAATCCAGTTGTTTACCATAAAATTCAAAGCTTATTATGTAAATGTTGCTTACTATTACATCATGAACGTTAGATATTAAAGTAGAAATATTTATTTTATCCATAACAATATAAGCACACGCATAATTTTCTCTTTTTTTATAATTCCAGAATTTAATCAGCGATCTTTTTAATTCATTTTACTAGACAAACACTTAAGGGTAATTGATAATCAACATAGTTCGTTTTTACTTAATAAAAACTAAAAGTAAATGCTCGAAAACACATCCTAAGAGCTGATAAAGAACAAAAATAGGTTTACAGAATGTTTGACATAATTCCTTCAGCACTTTCAATAATTGGAAGCTTTAGAGAAGCTTCATTATTAGTTTTTCTATCGTGGCAACACTCCAGGTCTTATGTATCAAAACGGGTAGGTCAGATGTATTTTTTACGGTCTTGTAAGTTATGTGCCCTATGTTTGTTAAGTTACAAAAATGTTTATTTTTTGGCAAGTGTTATTCTATAATAAATTTACTCGCCCTACTTCCTTTTTCGTAAGAATAGTGAATTTTGGCAAAAATAAAAGAGAAATTCTAACAGTATATTAGTCAAGCAAAATATTTTGAAATTTTTCCTACTTGTTTTTCAGTTACTAGTAACAATAAATGTTATTCTAATGATAAAATAATAGGAAGATATATTTTTTGCATACTAATTTACTATATTATTTGAGTATAACATTAGTTTAAATGTTATTTTAAGTGCTAGTTATTTAGCTATATATAATAAACGTAAATCATAATTAAGAAGAAAATATATAGCTTCTCGCTTTAATATTTTCAATGACTTATAATTTGAAACAAAAATAAGGATGAAAATTCTTAATTAAATGACAGTGTTTATTATCATGTAAAAACAAATGGAACTAAATTTTTTTCCGTGTTTTATAACCAGGTATTTTAATGTAACATCTCTTGCATGTTTATCACATATTACTTAAACAAATATAAAATTAGATAATTATTTTATTTTACTATATTTTTAAAAAGTTTATGGAACTTACTCTATTGGCTCATGGTTTCTCAATGGTCAATTTTTACACACGAGGGATCTAATATGCTTAAAATGGATATCTGCTACTACTACAAGCATTCAAACCCAAGGTGGGATACGAACCCACGAACTCCTAAACCGAAGGCAAGAGAGCTAGTCATCCGCTTAGTACATAGAAAGTAGATAATTTGTTTTGTTATCAACGACTTTTCAGCTTAAATTGTTAAAATAATGATATGATTTACGTCTTTTTAAAAATTAATTAAAAAATCTATTATAAGAGCAATTTGTTATTCTTAGATGAATTTAAATTCTTTTAGAGCATTACGATTTAAAATACAAATTTATTTTATCAATTGGACTTTTAAGACGAATTTAAAATAAATGTTATTTAAAACTGCCATTACTTTTGTGGTTTCTATATTTTCACTGGTTTTAATATTTTAATAATATTAGAACAAGTTATTAAAATAATAACGCAATTAATCTGCTTTAGGTTCATTTTAATGAAGGAATTTTTGATGAATTACTATAAAATAAATTTAAATGAAGTTATTTAAATGTTTTATTCCACTAAAAAACAGAAAAAAATTATTAATCTGCACTAATGAATATAATTTTTTTCATAAAAGTACAAATGCAAATTATGAGTAGACTAGTGCTCTATGAGTAGAATACATCAAGAATTAATTTTTAAGTACCTTAAAGCCTATATAATACATTAAATGAAAAAAATAAAAGATTTCAAATACTGTATAAAAATCATTTTTGCTTAATATGTGGAATGGAATAAACCCCATTCTTGCTTCAAAATTGATATTGAAAAGTCATTTCTTTTTTAAAAGCAATGCTCTGGCTAGAAAAAAGATGCTCACAGTTTTTCGCTAATATATACTTGAGATTTCAATTGATTTTCTCCGTAAGCCTACAATACAATCGCTAACTTCACTCATTAAAATGTCAAGCGCTGCGTTTTTTTAAGTTTATTAATTTTCGGATTAACACAGGAAATTTATCGCAAATATAATATATTCATCAGAAAGATATTGACTTATTGAACCAAAGTATTGTTGAGGAAATAATGCTTTTCTTTTTATATAACTGCTAAATATTTTTTGTTCCTATTCATATAATTTATATTATAATGTGTGTGTGTTTTATAGTGGGAATCTCTCTATTTATTTCAAATTAATAAATGAATTAAAATATTTATTAATTTTATGGTTTTTTTTTTAAATTGAGAGCAAAATTGTTTCTAATATAATCCTGATCACGCTCTGAAGGCTGTCTAATGGCCAAAGGTTGTTATAAGGGGTTTTAATATTCACCGCGTGGTTGCCCTCCAAGAGATCTTTTTCATAAATAGTGGGCCATATTCATGTGTTGCAAAGGAGTAAACCTGGAAAACTTCCAAGCTCTGACACTCTCAAAACGCAACGAATCTCGATTGCGAATCATCAACAGCAGTTGGTTGTTTTATAGCTATCGTGCAATGTGGTTTTTTATCTGTTTATACAGCCAACCCGTACTTTATTGAAGAAACCACTTCAATATAGTGAATGACATTTTTATGAAAGCCATTGTAGCTCCATTTATATATTTTCTCATTTCCAGTAACAAATCTGTGTCTGGACGCAAGAATAGAAGCACCTTTTTCAGATGGCAACGAATATGAAGTAGATCGCATTGGAGAATTTCATCCAAGATCAGAGGATGTCTCGATTTGAAATCACCATTTCACGGTACCGATATTCACGCTATTTGATTTTTAATTGCAGGGTTATAATAAAGAGCATGACATATTAAACACAAACTGAGAGTTTATCAACAATGGAAAAAAATAACAACATTTTACAGGCAGACAAATAGGTAAAGATTTGACTCGGAAAACAACTAATTAAGATGTTGCTGCATGCTATAGTGGCAGAAACAGTCCATAGTATCAACTCCATGGAATAAATTAAAATCTAGAATCTTTGGTAATTAGACACTTTCACTTCGAGAAAAAGACAACTGAGCAGGGTAAATTCGGCAGTCTTTTATGTTTTTGTATGTTCTAGTAGACTTTCTGAGGCCCACGAAAATTGAATACATAATTAGAAATGATTTTTATCACAAGTCTAAAGTCAAGTAGAATTCTAATTTCTTTTTCTCTTCATTGCACTTCTCTCAAACGATTCGTATAAATTTACCAAAGGTTACTGTCTTCATTTCACAAGATGAATCGTAACTCATGTTTGCTTTCAATTTCCCTCTAGCAAGCAAGTAGAGAATTTCGAACGCGAGGGTCCGATGACGTCATATGCAAGTATCAAATCAAATCATCTATTCTCTTTACAAACTTAAACCCCTGAGTAGATGAATCAGTAATTTTACCTTTGACTGTATCTTGAGAATGAAATATTTTTATATCGGGAACGAATTTCAATAATTTGAAACTATGCCAACCAAATGTAGAGCCATTAGCCTCAATAGATTTCTAACAGTCATATTAATTAAAGTGTAACACCCTTGTATCAATATAATGTGATAAAATTATATCTTATTATTAATATTTATTTAGTCTAACAGAGAGGATAAAAAAACTTTTTGAATTACAATCTCATTTCAGAGACAATATTCAAACTTTTCATATGATTTCGCTTCCTTTTATGGTTCTATTTGTAAAAGGGTTTTATAAAATAAGATGTCTTGTTCATCTATGTTATAAACTAAAGGTTCATGGTAATCTGGGGTAAGAGATAGAATGTGTCGCTCTTGTGAATGGTAGATAGAAGGTTCTAAACCCGACTCGAACCAATCTTAGAAAGGGAGAGAGAGCCCAGAAATTTCTGTAAGCTCCAATAACCTTCCACAGTTTTGACACGACGTGAAATTATACTCGGATGTCGACCTTGTCATATGACATTCGTTTACAATTACGAGGTGGATGGCAGCGCCTAGAGTTCTTAGTGGCAAAAATAAACACCTGTTAGCGAAACATAACCATATTGATAAATAAAATGTATTTCTAAAATTTATTACAAAGCACGGTACAGGTGCCATATAATTCATGATACCAAATTCGGAGATTGGTGATTATTTGGCGGCTTTTCTTATGTATCTGGTAACTTCGTTTTTATTACGTCATACATATGGAAACCTATAAGAATTATGCAGAAAATTCTACTTTGGTAACCCTAGTATTTACGTCATAGCGCACGTCACGAGTGCGTCATCTTGGCAACATTTCTTCATCGCCAAAAAAATTCAGAATTTTGAATCATGGTTTATACGGCACCTGTGCACAAGGCACTATTGATATAACTGATGTTGATAAAAATTACCTTTAATGAACTTCAGTCGATAAACTTTATGAAATAAACTGGATTGACAGACATAAAGTTTATTTTTGGTTCGATGTAGAATTGAGTATCTCTTGGTTTGGTGAAATATTTGGCGATAAAATTTAATTTATCTTTGTTTAACCTTTGTGCAATGGCCATTTTGTTAATCACATCTTGGCGTTTATTTTGGCACCAAAAAATTAAGGAATACCGGATTTTAAACTTTTAACTTTCTTTCAAATATTACTCTGTAACTTATTTAGTGTCCCTTTTAACATTTTAAACATATTTATCTTTTTGATGTTTCTCAGAGTTGAACTCAACATGCTTAAGATAGGTTACTAAATAATTAACAAATATATACAAAACATAAAAAAACATTACTTGAACTTAGGTTTTTAATTGTTGATATTTTTTTATCTGTGTAAAAACGTGCGATTAAGTTTAAAATATTAATATGCTTAAACAAAAGCCCTCACTTATTTCGTTATTCATATTTGAAATATTTCCTCCATAAATAGTTTTAAGAACTCTACATCTACAAAATTAAATCCAAAGAAATTTTGCAGGAATACATTAAAATATGGAAGAAAGAGTAGACAATGTTCGAAAGGCATTGAACCAACATCTCTGAATACAATTCGGAAATTATTTTCGATATGCGTCGCTCATTTAATGAGCGCAGACATTTCTGATAGTCAGAATTCGGGCTGTGCTTTTGACGTCCCTCACATCGAGGACAATCAATTGCAGCGCCAAAAGGGCGTACATTTGCATATTCTGCCAGATATCGATAATTTTCCGATTTTCTGTCCCCTACTGACCTTGCGTGCGGGGGAGGAGGAGGGAGATCAGTGCATCTGTGTAGATAGTTCTCTTCACTGACGTTTAGGGATGCCTAACGCAGATGCATTTCAGCAGTTTGGTTCTCCTTTGTCTGCTGTTCTTCGTCTGTTTGTTTATGCGTGCGTGAACATTACTCACCTGCTGGGTTCTGTAAAGTATAAATAAACATATAAGACTGGAGTTCGAGAGTATTTGAGTTTTATGTAATGGATTAAGGTAAGAGATTAACTGCATAAAAATAATTTCAAATAAATATGTAAAATAATTTGGAGAGATTATTAATTATAATAAAAGTTTGCTTTCAGACTGCATAATGACCTAAGGTATCTTGTAAAGCATTTTAATATTTGGGTAATTTTTTTTATCGATAGTGACACGTATTTGACATGTAGAAAGGGATTGTTCAAGTTTCAAGATTACAGATCAATTTTAAAAATAGATGGGGAATTTTTTCTTAATGAATGTCAATCTAGAGAATTTCTGCCTGACAATGCAAAAAACAATACAGTATAAATGCATTTGGAGAAAAAATTGAACTTGCTTAATAAATATTTTTGCATATTATCTTATAGCTTGCACAATCTGCAAAAGGATATAATTGCATTTTAAGAATAAAGGAAACTTGCTTCATAACTATCGAATTGTCACCGACTGCAAAAGATTATCACTGCATTTTAGGAATAAGAAAAACTTGCTTCATAGGTATATTGCTAGAAATAACTTTAAATTTATTATACTAAAACCTGTAAGAATGGCAAAAGATTTCAAGTTCTACAGATAGAGCTCAATGTAATTCGAATTTTTTTACGCCAGAACTAGTACAAATTACAAAAAAATACAAATGTATTTTGAGAATGCATAGATCTAGTTTTATAAATATTAACGTGGTACTTAATTATAATAATATGCCAAAACCTGAGTGAACTACAAAACATTTACAAATAAGAATATATGGAATCTAGTTTTATAGATATCACTCTAAGAATGTTCAGTTTATGAAGCCCCAACTCGAACAAATTGATAAAAGATTGTTAGGCATTGGTATCAATTTAATAGAACTAGAAATTTCTTCATCATATGTGAAGAAACCAGAAATATTTTCTAAACACTTGTTTCAAAACCTCACTGCTGCTTCCGAAATAATAATACCGAGACAAATGATACCTCAAATCTTATCTGAGCTTGTACAGCATCAGAAAATGCTGAAAAGAATAAGATTCTTGCATCTTTCAAGTAAAGAGCCGTGGAAGACTGAAGTCGTTCTTATGAACGATGACGTCAAACCACACTGGTCGACGATTGGCTAAAAACGAAGTTATTCATCGTGTTATATTGCCAGCTAGATCTCCAGACCGTCATCCCACTGAGTGCGGTTGGAATGTCTCATGAAGTGTTGCATGTCAATAGCTCTGTTACATCCAACCACTGAAGAACGGAAATTACTGCTACAATCATTGATTAATATCCTCATTAACAGTAAGAGATTTCACAGTGACATATATATAGCTGTACAAGACGGTTTCCTATTGGATAGCCCTCCGGATGTTCACACCTTTTATTAAAACAGGAAAGAAAAGGTTCAATAAGTATAAAATAAAAATTGATGCATATAATTTATTCAATTATGACCAATTTGCTGTTATTTGTATGTCTAAACTTAACTCAGTGGCACACAGCAGTTCATTTGGATGCCAAAGCCAACAGTACCCATATTTGTTTTCAAAGACTCTGGAGTAAGAAGGATATGTTTCGTTTAGGTGCTCTGCCTAACACGAAAAACCCAGTGTTTAGTTCCTCAAGCATGCTTGATACTCGGCATATCGATCCACGGAAGGGACGAAAAGAGGAATCGACTTTCCCCAACCCGAGGATCGAACTTACGGAACTTGTGCCTTGGGAATGTGAAGCTCTTCCGTTTGTATATTAGCCTACATTAAACTCTTATGCAAATTTGTTAGTTGCAAATTTCTGCTTTTTGCGTAATGTATATGAATACCCCAAAATTGCAGAATGATATGTTAGAAGTATGTTTAAATATATAATTTGATGATATAAAGCGAAAAGTAAGCATAGAGATTTTTAACAAACAAAAATTTGCATAGCTAAACATTCAAGAGAATTTTTAATATATGTTTGTATTATAATAGAAGAATTATATCATTTAAATTTCATTAATTGATATTATTCCAAGGTTACATTAATTATACTTTGCAGTATTTTACAATTATTCGCATTTTATAAGCGAAACACTGTAATTATAACAAATATATCAGTAGTGCATATATTATATTGAATAACATAACAAATAAAAATATAGTTTCTCTATGAAAAATAAAGTTTTAAATAATTATTGTAATAAAATGAACTTAAATTGAAGTATAAAGAATATAGATGAAATATAAAATCAATATCTAAAAATACTCATTTTTCTTAATGATGTCGTTTATTCATTGGAGCATATATTTGTTATGTATAAGCTTTATTTTCTTAATGTGCAATATTTAGCAAATTTTAGACGCATTAAAATCTTTAATTTCAAATAATTTGCTTGAAGTTCAGTTTATATCATGCCTCAATGAAATTGAGATAATGAATAAAAAATATGTTAAATTTTTTAATTTCTAAAAATATTGAAAACAGTTTTGTTAGAATGGACAAAACAGCATCACAAACACACATTTCGCATTCATTAGATTAGGAAAAGTGCTTTCTGATAAATCTAAACTTCATCTAATTTCTCTAAATTGAATGAAAAAATTAGCAAACAATCATAAATCTTAATAATAAAAATTGTAAAATAAAGCTTCTTTAAATGCTATAGAAATAAACAGCTTTCTTCGCTATTGTATTAATTATGCTAACAGATACCTCTGCAAACATATCAAAAAATACGAATGAACATATAAAACGCGTGTGTCATCATTTTAAAAACCTCAAAGTGATAATAGTAAATTTTCTTAAACAAAATTTTTTTGTCCTGCTAAAGTATATTTGTTTTTCATACTTACTTTTCTGCATAAAATTATTAAAAATATCATAATGTTAACATGGTTATACAACAGCTCAAACATAAAATTTATAAAAAATATTAATAAGGTACAAAACTTTCAAATGAAGAACTAAAAAGCTAGAAAACTCTATTAATATAAATTTCATGCATTAAGCACATATTTTGTCAAAATATCTTTTTTCACTTTTGTGATCTTAATTTTGGACTTAAGTCATGTAAATACTTTTAAAAAATGTTTGTCTTCACCATCTCAATCAAAAAGCAACTCATTTAAATGTTTTATCTGTCATTTATATACATTTTTGTGCCAAAATTCCTTGTTCAAATCACTTATCACAACCGATTTACGAGTCTCATTTTCTCATTTGATACGGCCAATTAATTGACTAAATTAGTATCTAACTGGAATGTTTTATGGGAAAAGTTCAAAGTGCAATGGTTATTAGTGCTTAAAAGATTCTCTATTGTTCGATTTCTTCCGTTTTTTCACAAATAAGTTTGGGGGAGATATTTTATTCACCTAATTTAACACCTAAAATAAAGTGTTAAATTAGGTGAATAAAATAAGTTGCAAACAGTAAAAGCTTGAATTTTTTAAATCATTTGTAAGTACAGATTACTTTTTAATTTTCGACAAAACAATAAAATGGTTCATTAAGTTTCTAAGCAATAAATATGGTCTCAATAAACATTTTGTCTAAAAACGTTTAACAATCTTAACCTATTTCAAGTAACCGCTTTTAAGAAATAAATCTAGATGACTCTACACTTTTGTTAAAAATGAGCAAAAGAACTGTTTGTTAATATCTATATACTAAATTAACAAATATTAAAGCAATAATTTTTCGTCCTTGTTTTATTAATAGATATTATAGCAAGTATCATGGCAATAATTTTTCTTGATTCCTTGTGTGATATATTCCTCCTGTTAATATAAACTTGTTAATATCTACATTAAAAAACCTTGATATTAATAGGTATTATTACCTGTTATCATAAATATTAACAAATTTTGATGCCTGTTAACATTTATATTAACAGGTATGGCTATTAACAGTCATTATAAAAATTTATGTACTATTTGTTTGTTGACATAGATTCTCTTGATACTCTTTAATATCTATACCTGTTATAACAAGTATCAAGACAGTAATTTTTACCTCATTATTCTTTTAGGAAACTAATAATTCTCTGAGTCAATAATTATTTTACTTTCTTTAGAAGATTTTAACTTTTTTACTATTTGAAAACTGAAATTATATCAAAAGCATTCGATCATACCATGGACACAGGAATACTTTCGAAAATGAATCTTCCAGTGTAATTGCTCACAGTTCTGGAAGTGATTTTTAACTTCCGATTAAATGGATAAGTATTGTTTAATTAATGACAATGTCCACTGATCATTGATTAGAAAATTTTCTGTGGAAGTGACTCCCAATTTTCTTGGAAGTAATTAAATCTCTATTTTTGTTAGATGTTGAGACAATGAAATTTATTTCAACTTTCTTTTAACATGCATGATAATTTATTACTTCAATAGTTTTTTTTTACCATACATTTTGCTTTTTCTAACTTTGATTTCCTTAGTATGAAAAAATTTAAAAAATAGTTATATTTTATATATTAATATAATTATTATTAGTGCATTTCATGATAAAATAGTCTATTTGGAGAGGAACATTGATTTTTTTCAGGATAAATATTCCTATTTTCTTTTTCATACTGTGGATATATGAATTATTTTTTGGAATGAATATTCCGAAATTGAGAAAATTTCCCATTCAAAAAATGCTTTTACATAGTTTGAATTTGCTTATTGCTGATATAGATTTAAAAATATTTTTGTTTTAAAATCTTCCTATATATTTAGTAAGTCCCGGTCTAATTAGCCCTCGTGTGCAAAAAATGATCGTTGAGCGACAAACAAACCAACCAACCAATCCTATATATTTAGTCATCAAGGATATTTTAACGAAGAGTCTTTTATGTATATACAATTTTCCATATATAAAGTATAGTAACATTTCTTTTGATGAATCTTGTTATTTATTTATTCAAATTATAAATATAGAAATCTTTTTTTCTATATAAAATTCCTATTTATTTGTTGACTTAAACTTGGGAATATTTTGAGGGTGAACCTTCTTACGTATAACAACCTATAGTTATAGTGATATTTTAGGGGAAGAGCTTTTATATATCTATGTTCATATGGTGGGTACAGGAATCTTTTACAGGAGGTATATTTTTTTGCATTTGTTCAAAGAATTGTTCCTCTTAGATTATAGGAATCTATATCTATATGGATATAAAAATCTTTTTCGAGATGAATATTTCAATATATTTCTCCATAATATAGTAACTCTAGTAATCATTCTTCATGATAAATATAGTCTTTTTTGGATAAATAATATTTTGCACTTGCTAATATAATGGGTATAGGAATATTTTTGGGAATGAAAATTCTTATTTGTTCTTTGACATGGATATAGAAATTTCTGAAAGAAGGCTTTTTTATGCATTTGTTCACCGTGGATATAGGAATCTTTTCAGGGAGGAATTTTCTTATATATTTGTTCTTACCATTCATTTAGAAATCGTTTTAAAGATGGATATTCCTAGTTGTTTTCTGACATGGATGTAGAAATCTTTTTGGAGAAGAATCTTTTTATGTCTCAGTTTAAACCATATTTTTAATAATCTTTTAATAGATGAATCTTTTTAAATGTTAATTCATGATGGAGATATAGGAATCATTTTCGCGTTGAATCTTCTTATATGCTTATTCATAACACTGTGCTAAATATTAAACTTCTAAATCATTATATTCTGATTAATGATGCTTAACACTGATGAATGCGTAGTACACTTTTCTCTGAAGCATGCTACTTCTATGACCTCAGTTATGCATTAATAAATCCTATCACTGTTGAACAATAAGGGGTTGGTGAAGCATTTTGGGATTATTTTTTCATTGTCGTTAATTTAGTTGCATATTAAATACATATATAACCTTTGGTTGATGCATATAATGTACAAAAATCTTTCATTAAAGACAAGCAATGGAGATATCTTAAAATTAAATTAGATAACTTAATAATATTCAAAATAATTGTTTGTTAATCATTTGAAATGTGACAAGAACTTGGTTTTCTCCCAGCAGGACACTGCTTAATGCCATAATGCAGTATAACTTACTAAATGAAGCAACCAAAGATCTACGTCATTCCAAGTTGTTTGCCGATATATTTTTGTACTACTAAACTAAACCAGTAACATGACAGCCCATATCTGCTACAGTACCCTATAGTTTCCCTATATTCTATTGTGACCGAGAGCCCTGGAGTACGGAGCTTAAGTCCCGGTTGGAGGGTCAGCCGAATGCAAAACCCCCAGTGTTTAGTTCCCAGCCATGTTTGGTACTCAGTTTATCAACCCACTGAAAAGGTGAGTCATTCTTGCCCATCCCGAGGATCGTGTCTCGGACCTGTGTCATTTGGAGGTTGAAACGCTACCACAAAGCCACCGGGCTTCATATTTTTTATACACGAGGACTAATTCGACTGAGACCTAAAATTTAAATTGAATTTCAAAGCATTACCATTCGCATCGGAAAGGGAAAATGGGAATCGAACCCTTAGCTGTTCAGTTGAACACCAGAGGAACAAGTATTCAGTTACTTTTCGGATTATTGCCCTACTCAAACATAAGCTTATCTCTGATCCTTTAGAAACTTAAACTTTAAGTCGAGTTACATAATTTCTTACGATTATAAATAATTTTAAGTAGCAAAATAGCTTTTCGTCAGCTAAAAGTGATATGGAATTTGAAAACTCTGAAAAATAATTACTGAGTGCATAATAGTATTAAAGTAATTTATATTAATTTTTGATTATGTTTTTCTCTTTCCTATAGTATGAGATAAATTTTGCGTAAATGATCCTCCATGAATATAAATGACGCATCATTCCCAATCACACCCATTCGTTCATTTATGTAATGCAGAACTATTAAATAGGATTATTTGAGTTTCATACTTGTTATGATTTAAACCATTGACGGATTTGCATAGATGAGAGCAGAAATTCAGTAAATTAGATAATTATCCGTCTGAGCTGTAAAGCTGACGATGCTTCTATTGACTACAGCAGCTCAAATGGCCGTCTCCCAGAATTTTTCTTCTATTTTTAGCAATGAGTAGGAATATATGAATTTGAAAGTAGGATTTCAACTGGAATTTATTTTGCGTAATTTATTTCCTATCACTGAAAATGTTTTAAATAAGAAATACATCACAGTCAGGATCTATCATTGAATTTATTCTATCAAAAAACCAGACGCATCAATTTATTTATAATTAATAGCTATGGAAATATTTGCTTTAACTGTAACTTTAACTAACGTCTTGGGAAATTGCGCGGATGTGTTGTCAGATAGATCTGATTAATTTGATATTGCTCTGCGATTCATTTTTTCGTAGGGGTAACTAATTTGATTGAGATAATGAAAGTGAATTTTAAATAATATTAAAAGGCCATAGTAGCTTAGTGGTTAGGGCAACGGTCTTTCATCCGGAAGGGCTGTGTTCGATTCCCATTGCCACCAAAGACCCACCGAGTACAGATATACGTGCTCGTTAAATCTGTGGAATCGAAAGTCCTGTGACCGGTCGTTGAGCAGTTACCATGGGTGTAATGGTCTGGAGAAAATATCCTTCCCTTCCAGATTAAAATTGAGAGAGTTACTCCTCTGGCAGTGTCATCTATCGGAGGAGGCTAGAACAAAAACGTACTTTCACCTTCGAGGTGCTCTGGTTAAACTAAACACGCACTTTTCTGATTTAATTTCACATGGCTATTGGTTAGCGAGCTTGGATTGTCCAAGCGTCATAAATAACAACAAATACTATCAATATGTACACCCGAGTTAGGAATTGAACTCATTGGCTGTGGAATTATACTCCACAAGCACTTATCATTTAGCTGCCAGTTCTCTAATCATCCACAGCCAATAACATATCTAATCGATTTGCGGATTTATTTATTTCACACTATATCTATTTTGACATTATCGATAACCATTTTCCATTTTGGCAGAGACCTGCAGTTTAAATTTGATTTTAAACTTCCAAATAAGACTCGAACTGCTGAAATGTTGGTTATAACACTAACAACTCATTGAGCATTATTTACTTAAAGAGAATATTTAGTCTTGACATACTATAAACATAACTGAATAATGAAAACTCGAACTATAATCGGAACACCATAAAAGTAAAACATTTTTGTGCAATCATTATTCTCTTAAAAATATTCAATAATCAAGAATAGATATATTGCCTTGTTTATGAGTAGTAAAAATTCTTACTTTGATATATACCTACAGTGCTCTGATTAAGAGAATATAAATAACAATTTCATCACATGATATTCTAAATCTTTATGTATTCATAAACTCTTTTTTATAAATGAAATTATTGTTGTATAAGTAAATAAATTGTTCAATGGATGCCTAAAGGAGACTATATTCTTGGCGTTTTATTGCTATCGTTATAAAATTATATATCCTCGTTAAAAAGCCTGATAAAAATTTATTGTGGTTTTAAGACTTTCAGTGAAAGAGATAAAATTAACACGTCTTAAATATATTAATTTTGGCTAAGATTTTATGACTAAAATGGCAAACACTTCTTTCACTAAAATTTCAGGTAATTCGTTGCAGAATAAATAAAAACCTTATATATGTATTTTATGGGTAAAATATATCTTTTGTGACTAAATTTCAGAAGTTATACATTATTATACAAGAAATGTTGTACCTTTTTTAAGTATTTTTCAAAAATAATCGATTTTTGGTTTTGTTCTCAATTTTTAATTAAATAGATAATAGACGATATTTATTTAATTCCGTAAAAACCTACAGGGTACTTTAAGAGCCACAAATATAAATGCATCGTGAGAGCGTGTCACGATCGATGTTCAACACAACTGTCGATATTTTGCTTATTTCGATCAAAAATTTTAAACCTAGTATCGGAAAAAGATTAAGAAAGAAAGATTATGTAAAATAGTAAGGTCGTTATTCGAAGTAGTTGAACATTCCAGTTATCATTTTTAATTCCACTTTAATATTTTTCTTCTTGTATAGTGTAAAGATTTATAATGACATATGTAAGAAAATTTCAAAAAAGATTTGTGCATAAGGATTATTAAAACATTTTAATACTTTTTTTATTTGAATTCCATGAAAATTTCTTAACAAATTCCAATTTCTTTACTCAAACGTAAATTCATACTTTAAAGAACATAGTATCTGAATGCATCACATACACACACAAATAGGATTTTGTAGCTGGATTAAAATGTATGCCTCTGAATGCAAATACAGAAATGTCATGCTTGACACTTTATCTCGAAAAGCTGCCTTAAAGAATTTTAAAAAAATCTATCATAAAAACTTTTTTACATTCATCATTTCTTAAGGACATTTCCATAAATAATAAGCCAAACTCACTTGTTATAAGGAAGAAATCAGGAAAATTCTCAAGCATACACATCAACAGATGCACCAAAATAGGCACTCAACAAGCCATTGTTCAACTGAGACTAGATTTTGGAACTTCTCACTGAAAAGAGTGCGGTTCTACTACGAAATCAATATTTTGTCTAACAGTTAAGGTTCATTCCTCTTAAAAATTTCCTGATTAAGCCTAAATAACCTTTAACAAAGAATGTGACTATAAGGCTGTTGATACCACTTGTTGAGAGTGTGCAATTATCAATTGCGCTGTTAACAACTTCTACTTTTGAATTGTAGATTCCGGTTCAATTAACCGTCGTGTATAAGAAGCGGTGAAACAACCAACAGCCAGTCTCTCAATCCTTATTGGTAAAGGACTAATTCCTTATCAGATACGCTGCTGGCCACCGTAAATGCAACTTCCTGAAGAAAGCATACAAATAACATTAAATTTATAAAATGCATTAGCAGGGGGGGGGGATATGCAAATGAATAGAATTTCTGCGCAGACGCACATCACACACGTCTGTGACGCCACTTCAAAGCGCTATTTAAGGCTTAAAAGTTTCAAAAATTTCAAATTCGGCAGTTTTTTTTTTTTCCAAAAAAAAAAACGATTAATTATGTCTTATAGAAAACAGCGATTATTCTTTCATCATGTATCCGAGTTCGACAGAAGAAGGATAGAGGTCTACCGAGATTGTGGATTACCTTTCAGAGAAATCGGTAGTCGTTTTGGACGAAACCAAACATTTGTAATGCGCATATGTGATTGTTGTATGCAGGAGGATACGACGGACCGACGTTTTATATCGCATCCACCTCAGTGCATCACTTCGCTTGATGACAGGCAAATTGTGCGCATGGAAGTGGCGGATCGCTCAGCCACATCATGAACCACAGTGCATCACATTCAGTCTGTAATGCATCATCCAGTGTCTGCGCGTACCATTCGATGCCGTTTACAGCAGAGTGGTCTGTATGTAAGACGACTACTATTGCTTCGTCTACCCTTGACGCAGAACTACAAAAGTCTCCACCACCAATGGTGCGATGAAAGAAGGATATGGACAGCAGAATAGAATGAAATTCTCCTTACAGATGAGTCTCGCTTCTGTCTGCAACACCACGATGATCGCGTTCGAGTCTGGAGATACCGTGGAAGGAGGATACTGAATAGCTGCGTTATGCATCGCCGCACTGTTTCTGCACCGGGTATTATGGTACAGAGCGGTATTGGATATTATTTTAGCACTCCTCTAGTATGCATTGCCGGTAATTTAAACAGTCAGCGCTACATCTCCGACGTATTGTAGACAGTTGTGCTTCCTCACCTTCAGAGCTTGCCCACAGCCAAATTTCTACAGGATAATGAGCAACAACACGTGGCACGCATTGTCCAAGGGTTCTTCATCAATCGCCAGATTGCATTAATTCCCTGGCCAGCTCATTCTCCAGATCTTTGACCGATAGAGAACATGTAGTCCATGGTTTCTCAAAGATTGACCCAGATTATATCACCAGCTGCCAGATCATCTTTGGCAACGTCTGAAAGCTGCTTGGTCTGCTGTACCCCAAGAACACATCCAAAGATTCACCGAGGCGTGTGGCAACGGTGATCTCCAACAATAGCGGTTACTCTGGCTACTGATTTTGGCAGGAACCACACTTCACAAAAGTCTATAAATTTAACCATTTGATACTTGGTCGACATGATATCTACAAAATAAATTTTGTTGAGATATCTCTTGTTTTTCTTGGTGTTGCAATTTGGGTATCCAGCATTGTATAATCATCCAGATCCTGGTGCATGTGTTAAAATTTACGGTTTTCGTTCACACTTTTAAATTTCAGATCCCGGTCGAATTATCAGCGTGCAAGAAGAGATGAAACAATAAGCAACCAATCTCTCAATTTCAATTAGCAAATGTCATTTCTTCTCAGATGCAATTATCCGGATAATGGTGGCACTTATTGAAATGAAGGGTACAGTTTCTTCTTGCACTGTTTGCTGTTTACTCTTAAATTTCAGATCCCGGTCGAATTATCAGTGTGCAAGAAGTGATGAAACAATAAGCAATTAATCTCTCAATGTCAATTGGCAAATGTCATTTCTTCTCAGATGCAACTATCCGGATACTAGTGACATTTATTGAAATGAAGTGTACAGTTTCTTCTTGCACTGTTTGCTGTTTACTCTTAAATTTCAGATCCCGGTCAAATTATCAGTGTGCAAGAAGTGATGAAACAATAAGCAACCAATCTCTCAATGTCAATTGACAAATGTCATTTCTTCTCAGATGCAACTATCCAGATACTAGTGACATTTATTGAAATGAAGTGTACAGTTTTTTCTTGCACTGTTTGCTGTTTACTCTTAAATTTCAGATCCCGGTCGAATTATCAGTGTGCAAGAAGTGATGAAACAATAAGCAACCAATCTCTCAATGTCAATTGGCAAATGTCATTTCTTCTCAGATGCAACTATCCGGATACTGGTGGCACTTATTGAAATGAAGTGTACAGTTTTTTCTTGCACTGTTTACTGTTTACTCTTAAATTGTAGATCCCGGTCGAATTATCAGTGTGCAAGAAGTGATGAAACAATAAGCAACCAATCTCTCAATGTCAATTGGCAAATGTCATTTCTTCTCAGATGCAACTATCCGGATACTGGTGGCACTTATTGAAATGAAGGGTACAGTTTCTTCTTGCACTGTTTGCTGTTTACTCTTAAATTGTAGATCCCGATCGAATTATCAGTGTGCAAGAAGTGATGAAACAATAAGCAACCAATCTCTCAATGTCAATTGGCAATATCATTTCTTCTCAGATGCAACTATCCGGATATTGGTGGCACTTATTGAAATGAAGTGTACAGTTTTTTCTTGCACTGTTTACTGTTTACTCTTTTAAATTGTAGATCGCGGTCGAATTATCAGTGTGCAAGAATTGCCAATACGAGAATCTACCAATCCCTAGGTAATCTACGATTGTCATAATGGTCTCAATATTATGTTCTCAATAGACATTAAAACTGCATATTAGAAAATTATTTACCATTTTATAGATTTGTGGTCTATGGCTCTTTCCATTCACTCGATACAACGATTGAATTCCAATATTTTTCTTCGGGCAGTTATCATGTTTAGTAGACTAATCAACAAGAAAAATCCACCAATACAAGAACTTGAGAATTTGACAAAGTTCCTTGTGCCATGGAAGGCAATCTTTTTATTCAGAAATTAGATTACTTTATATAACTTTCAGAAAATTATTTTTCATACTTTCAGCATTGCAAATTCATTTCAAAAAATTGCTTTAAAAGTATATTAAAATTCTCTGAATAGAAAGGATGAAGTATTTCTTGCTTATCACTCAACGTAGATTTTGCTCTCATGGGCAAACCTACACAGTTTAAAATAAATTCCGAACCATTATAAATATCCCTGTCCTATGTGGGGTTCGAAACCCTGAAATATTGAACCGAAATTTAGAGCGCTAACCGTTTGACTGCCAGCTCGGCGGAAATGAGGGGGGAAGATATAAGACAATATTTCTGACATAAAATTAGAAAGTGATTAGGTTAAAGAAAGTGGCTCATCATAATTGAGACTAATTCATGATCCAAGACTTATTATTTTATGCTTTTAATCACAGGCTGTTTGACCAGTGTGAGCTGGTATTTGTTTGTTTAGCATTTTGTTCATTTATCAGGAGAATAATTTGTCTCGGCCATCTATTTTTCTTCTTGTGAGGTATGAAACAAGGTTTTACTCAAGCAAGGTACAAGGTTATCCTCTATTTCTATTTATTTGGAAATTTTACAACTTAAAGAGCCGCCCAACTTGTCTAGTGGTCAGCATGCCTGACTGCGGATAAGGAAGTCCTGGGTTCGAATCCCGGTTCGGGCATAGATGTACTTTCTCTCTCTATCTATCCTGTCTTTGTCCTTTCCTTGTATGAATGTGGTGTGAATGGTTACCTACCCTATAAACGGGTACCTATTTCATGTGTGTAGAGCAAACTCGTACTTTCACCTTCATGGTGCTCTGATTAAAACGAAAGACGCTCCCAATTGACTTAAATTCGCATAGCCAAAGCATAGCGAGCTTGGCTTGTCCAAGTGTCATTAGTAACAACAACAACACAACTTAAAGATAAGCATCTTAACCATTGATTAATAGTATATTTTAATACTTTCGGTTATGAAATACGTTTTTAACCTTTACGGAAGTTATTTCTAATCCCGACCCAAATGAAAATGCGACTTGTTCACACAAGGGCTAATAATATATGTCGTGGTCACAATGTCGTCCAAGTGAAGTGATACCGTTGAGGTAACAGATCAAATATGGAAGGTCTCTTGCTTGGTCTTTCTTCTAAATTACTATGACTCAAATACCTTTGGGACTTCTATGGTACACTCACTGACACAGGATATGCCCTAAATTTTCTCACCTGGACTGAAAGATGTAATATCCCTAGTAGAGACCAATGGAATAAAAACAAATTGCGTAAAATTCGAGAAAGCTTATGTTATATTATTTTTAAGTGCCATAAATTGCTTAAAAAGAAATGATTACCTTCTATTATGTAACAATAAATGATCGCATATCGCATAAAAACTTCATTATACCATGACTGATGAAAAATAGTCTTATTTTCCAAAGGCAAGTTCATTTACAATAACCCAATGATATTATCGATCTTAACAAGAAAACTAGCTGCGTAAAACAATAGCACTAGATTTGTAAGTTCTAGGAATATTAATCTAGACCTTGCAATACACTGTACTTATTCTTTACACTTACTTTAAAAATTAAGTTGACACAAAAGTGAATTTTCTTGGAATGCTATCAAGAAAGTAGTAATTAATCATTTTATTCCTAATGCACAAGACGTTTCCCTAAGTATGGAAATTTGATGTATTCTTTTAGAGAATAAATTTTATATCATTTTGTCTCGAATCATTTTCCTTATGCAATACTTTATATTAAATAAACTACATATATCTGCTGTAATTTAAAACAGTTTCAGTAAGTCAAAATAAACGGCAAGGAAATTCTGATTTCTTCGGCATTTTTCAAACAAAAATTTTTTTATCTTTTATCGGAAAGAGAAAAAGCTATCGATTTAATATTCTAAATGTTCTCGAATCTTTCTTTTTTTATAAAAAAAAAATTCAAACTGCTCTCTTTACCGTCAGAATAAAAAAAAGTACATTTCGTCCTTCTTTTCCTGTTCAAACAGGGGACCCGTTTACATAACAATGCAGTTTCCTTACGCTCAGAGTTTTCCAAAGCTTTTATTTTTCGTTTTGTTTTTTGCGTGTTTTATCATAGGAGCTTTCAGTTTTCTGAAATGTTTATTAAGAGTCTATTTTCTTTGAAGAGTTTTAATTCACGGTTTTGTTGCAGCTGAGACGGGAGATCATTTATTGTATTAATATATATATATATATATATATATATATATATATATATATATATATATATATATATATATATATATATATATATATATATATATATATATATATATATAGTGTGTGTGTGTGTGTGTGTGGTTGTTGTTATTATTTATGACACTTGGACTAGCCAAGCTTTCTAGACGACCACTATGCGAATTTAAGTCAGTATAGTGCATCTTTCGTTTAACCAGAACACCACGAAAGTGAAAGTACGACTTTTCTCTAAACTCCTCCGATAGATGGCACCAACAGAGGATCCACTCCCTCCATTTCGACATTGATCTGGAGGGGCAGGAAATCTTCTCCAGACCATTACACCCATGGTAACTGCTTAACGACCGACCATCAGACTTTCGATTCCAAAGATTTAACGATCACGTATATCGCATGTACTCGCTGGGTCTTTGGCAACATGGAGAGTCGAACCCAGCCCTTCCGACGAACGGAAGGCCTATGCTTTAACCACTAGGCTACCACTGCTCCAATACCTCTGGGGGTAGCAGGTTAAGTATTGGGGGTCTTCTGTTTGGTCCCTGCTTAAAAATTACGAAGCCCTCTCCCAGTTGCTTCTATTTAACTCTAAGGCAGGCCGCACACTGAGGGAGCATGTCTCCAACGTGCACCTATTGCTTCCCGATAGTGCTGCTACACGCGAGCGGCATGTCGAAAAGTACCACACACTGAAGCGATGGAAGTAGATCTCACGCATGCGCAGTACATCGGAGCTGATATTGTTTACATTTCTTCTGTTCCGGCGTTTACTTGTATGTTTCGTTGTCTCTGCGTTTGCCTGTGAATTTATGTGGCCTCTAAATCGTTGGCATTGTTATTAAATATTAGAAGTTTTAAAAAGAAAAGAAAATACTTTATTAAAAAAATGATATTAATGTGACTTATATTGTAAACACAAAATTATCGCAATAGGCAAGGTATAAAACTTAAGAAAATGTTTGATTGTTATTTCAAATCACAACTGATTTCAATTGAATATTATTTACTGTACTTTCAGAACAAAGGCGCATTCATTCAATTTATTAATTAACACAACACTAAGTTTACACTGGTTCATACTTCAGGTTTAAGTCCGACTAAAATGGCATTAAAATACACAAATTGGAATTTTTTTATAAAAAATAGGTAAATTTGCAAAGGTTGTAAATTTATTGTTTAATTTAAAAGTATAAATTGAAATTAAGTTTCATTTCTTTATGTAACATTAACATAAAAAAACTAAATACGATGTACTTTCCAATACTTCTGTTGTGAATAAGATCGTAATAATCTCTTGCTGGGATATGTTAATTGTAAATGCTAATAATTTTATAAATGCTTTTAAAACTAAAGCCATAAGTATTAAATACTAACTAGAGAACAATACGTTTTTTAAAGGAGCAAAAATGTTCTTTTTACCTGGTAACTTTCTGATATTTCTGCCCAGTTCACAATAGGGGTTATTTTAATATTTCTTCAATTCATGGACTCAAAAATGACATTAGAAATATCTTGTTAAAGTTATTTTAAATATATTAGATTTTTTAGAACATTTTAGTTACTTTTTAACGATATTTAAAATTTGTTATGATACCTAAGTAAAAATTAATACATATTTATGCATTATAACAAATTAGTTCAATATGAATCATTTCAAAACTAAAAATAATTAAAAATAATACATGTCAATGGAAATTATTAAAAAATTATATAAAAATTATTTTAAATGTAAAATAACTGAGCAATCCAAATAGTAATTCTTATAATGTTTTATGTTAGTGAAAAATTAATTTGAACAATATTATAATAATGTACAAGAAGATATGTGAATACTAAAACCCATAGCAACTCATATCGATAGAGGTTCTTAATAGTACTATAGTATTTAAACTAATTTTTAATTAGATTATTTTAATTTGATAATTTTTTAAAATTTAGAAATTAATAGTTCAGAAACATCTATGCATTTAAACAAGAAATTTAAGCTTGTATAAAATTTACTTCATAAGATGATTTATTTCAACTGCAAACACTTATCGATTGAAAATGTTTTACACGGGAAACTTATTAATTTTATTTAAATTTCGTAAAATTTTTAAATTACATATTTTAAATTTACAATTAAATTAACTACAAATCATTCAAAATTAGAATAAAAATAACCAGGAAATTTCATTTCAATAGATATTTACATCAAAGGGTTTATTATTGTTATTCTTATTATTATTATTAGAATAATCTTCGCTAAAAACATATAATGCAGGAATTTATTTTTCAAAATTAATGAAACTGATTAAATGTAGCATATTCTCTCATTTTTAAGCAATGGAAATCCACTTTTGAAGAAATGAAATCAAACACAAAGATGTATACATGAAAGCGACAAGCGATAAAAATAGCGCAAGTCACAAATGGTAGACACCTGTCACTTAAGTGAAGCTGACGCGCTCTCGATAAATACTGCTCCAGTGTGCGTGCGCAGCATAGTCGTGCTACTCGTCTTCTGTCGCCTCAGTGTGCGGCCTGCCTAAGAGTCTAACCTAAGGTTAGGTACACGGAAGCCTGCTGGTGCAACAACAACGGCTCATATATATATATATATATATATATATATATATATATATATATATATATATATATATATATATATATATATATATATATATATATATATATATATATATATATATATATATATATATATATATATATATAGGGAAAGTTGCACCAGCATGCTTCCCTGTATGTGTATGTGTAAACTTAACCTGTGTCTAGACAGCCCATATGTGGGCGGTGCTCATATCCATTTCCAAGCCTGGGTGCGAGTCTTGTGCCCCTGTTAGGTTGTCAGCTAAAAGCGAAAACCCCATTGTTTAATTCCCAAGCATGTTTGGTACTCAGTTTATTAGGTACTCATTGATGATGGTTATAATCAGAAATTTCATCATGTTTACACTAAAGGTACAAGGAAGAACTCCGAAGTTTAAACCGATACAAATATGCCAGCAAACGGTCTTACCCTGTAAAAAGATTAAAATGTGCCACTCTTGCACTTCTAGAAAAATAAGAATAACTTTTTACTCATTAATCAGGAAACCCCAAAGTTTATTGGCAGGATCACACAATGCTTTATTCTAACAGCATATCTTCTCTTAATCAGTAATTTTGTTGGGTAGAAAGAAATGCTATTCAAAGGTCTCTGAAGGACTTTTGCACGTTTCATCTCCAAAAAATGTATCCTTGTTTCCAGGAATTCCACAATGATCTGAAATCCACTGGAAAGAAACGGACACTAACCTTGCAAGACCTCAACACTGCAAAATGTGGATGTTATCTGTATATTGCATGTTTTCATTAGATTGGAGAGCCTATATAGTCAGACAATACAACCACTCGATGGAAAGAATATAGCCGGACACATATAGGCTTTATCTCAAAGTAGTCCAAAGAAATGGGCAATAGTAAGGCAATATGTTTTGAATGCATTTGTTATGAGGATTTATTTCCATTCCTCGGTACCATGCGTTTTGTAGGCTTTAATCCAAGGTTGATTTGAATTTTGTTTTATTACGACTATAAATTAACTCCAGACAAGATCTCATATTTAAATTCACAAAATACAGGTTGGTTGTATGCAGTGATCCATGCATTCAGTCAAACATTATTTTTAAAAAAAATTTCAATGTGTACATACGAAGGCTAAGGAAGGAATCTGAGATCAATATTTTATTGAACCATTTTTTGCAAGATAACAGTTTAGTGGACATGGAGACCATATGTTTCTGAAGAACTTTTATGGACAGCGAATACCATGTCTTGGGTATGTAGCTTTTTAGCTCATGTAAATCAGATGGAAGAGGAGTAGTTAGATGTCAAATATATACATCCTTTTACTATGTCCCCATTTGCTTCGCAATGCATAAAGATCCTGGCTCTGTTGAAGGTGTTGAAAGTCATACCGATGATCAGCGAACTTATTTTGAACACTTCTGGCACGATGTGCAGCTGCATCATCATCCGTGCGTATCCGTTGACATTAGAGTAAAATGACTTAGTCTGCTATATATTTACCTAATGTTTGTTTGTTTCGACCCTCTAGGAACATCAGAAAATCATTTCCATAACATTAAAACAGGCTCCTTATCATGATACTCCCACCAATTCCTTGCACAGTGCGAGTAAGGTAAGACTGATTCGAAAGGTTTTCTCAAAATTTTATCAACTTTCTAAAATAAGGTACAATGTGATTTGTGTGTGTTTTATGCTGTTGCTTATGACACTTGGACAAACCAAGCTCGCAATGACATCAGCTATGCGAATTTAAGTCAGTAAGGTAGGACTTTCGCTTAACAAGAGCACAACGAAAGAGAAAGCACGACTTTGCTCTGAACTCTCTCGATAGATGGCACCACCAGAGAGTCAACTCCTCCAATTTCGGCATTGATCTGGAAAGGGTGAAAATTTTCTCCTGACCATTACACCCATGGTAACTGTTCAATGACTGACCACAGGAGTTACGATTCCACAGATTTAACGAGCACGTATATCGCATGTATTCGGTGGATCTTTGGCGGCATTCGGAATCGAACCCCAACCTTCCGGATAGAAAGCCGGTAGCCTAAACATTAGGCTATCACGACTCGTGTGTGTTTTATATAAGGATAAAAGTGATGTTTTTGAAAGGGAAAATGACAAAATTAAAAAAATACTAGAATAAAATAGTTCGACTGGTTTTTTCTTCGAAACTGTTTTATTTAATTCGGAATATTGCATCACAAATATAAAGAAACTTGTTTGTAGCTTTAAAGATGCATAAGTACTTAAAATGTAAGCAATAAACTCATGCTATGTTTGACACCATATCATGGATAACCCAGAAAATAAAAGCGGCTATAAAGGCTCTTAACATCATCTTCTGGAAGAAATGTACATAGACTGTGGAACATATTTAAATGTTGCTTAGTGAGGAAGTCTGAAAAATTCCTAAGTATCTATTTTGACCAGCCCGGTGGCTTAGTGGCAGAGTTTCACGCTCCCATGACACAGGTCCGAGGTTCGGTCCTCGGGCTGGGAAAGGTTGACTCAGCTTTCCATCCCTTCAGTGGGTCGATAGACTGAGTACCAAGCATGCTTAAGAACTAAACACTGAGGGTCTTACATTAGGCTAACTACCTAACTGGGACATATACTTCGCACCCCAGGGCCCTCGGTCTTGCAGGTCATGGGCACTGCAGGTTTTGGCCCACATAGGCTGTCGTGCCATGGAGTTTAGTTTATCTATTTTGACTGCAAGAAAAAATTTCATATTGAATCAATTTTTATGAATAACATTAGTGATTTAATATCTAATAAATTTTTATGAAATACTAATTTAATAAATATGAAATAATATGGTAGTAAATTATGAAAATAATATTTACATCCAATAGTAAAATTGTTATTAATAATAAGTAACTAATAAATCACAATATTTAATCATATTACAATAAATTATACAGATGTAAGATTTGAAAAAAATTAATCATCGATATTTTCATACGAATACATATATAATTTTCGGATTGGAAAAAAATCTAAATTAAATAAATTTTTGTTAAATGCTAATTTTTACTGAAAAGTTAATTTTCATAGGAAATGCCAAATTTTGCTTTATGCAATTTTCTATAAACTTTAAACACTATATATTTCTCCTAAACTTTTTCTCTAAAATTTAAATAAAATATTCTTCATAAACTTTCTTTAAGAAATCTATTTTTCTGCGTACTAAATTAAAGGACTATAAATTTACAGATTAGTTTATTAACCAATGTTTTTATTCAAATATCAATTAATTATTTATTAACAGATAATAAACTTGAAGTTTAATGAAATGATTACAATTAATTTAAAAATATATTAATTAACAGGCGATATATAAATTATTAATTAATAAATAATTTTCAATTGCTTATTTAAGCCATGTTCTCGGGGATATTAATCCAATTACGTTATACTTTTAGGAAAAATTTGCAGATTATTTTAAGAAATTCCTAGATACTTTTTCCTACTTTGATGATATATATCTTTGAATTAAGCAAGTTTATTAAATAATTTATTAAAAATCCTTTTATTAATTTATATACTTTATCCTAATTAATTTTTGTTACCTCTACAAAAAGTAATTTCGTTTGATAGCTCTTAAACCGAACAAACAATATTCCATTTTTTTAACTTTTTTTTTACAGTAAGATAAAATTTTAGTACCCTGCCATTTATAATTGTTCGCTTTTATTTATTCTATTTTATTTGTTAAAATTAATTGTTTTTAAACAGTTATTACTTTAATAAATAGATGTCAATGGATAATCTTATTAATTTTATTAACAGCTATTAAAATTTATTTATTTAATATATTTTGAATAATTTTTAATTTATAACCGTCTGCAAATGAGAGTGAATACTTTTTTAAATTGAAATCGATATAACAATTTTGCTCAATTCTTTATATTATTTTTACAATGCTTACTTTATTAAACTCTTAATCAATGAAAAAGATTAATTATTTTCCTAGTTATATATCATACTGTTTCTAGTGATTTAAATAATTTATTTCTGCTTAGGTTGATGTATATAGTCTTATTTAGTCGTCTACGAGACAATTCCCATTTCAATACTAGAATAACTCCATTTGAGTATAATTAAAGAGTCAGGCATATTAATCCTCATTCCATAATTCCCAGACTACATAATATGCAATGTAAAGATAAGTTTAGTAACATTTATCTGATAATAGAATATGATTACTCGCAAAGATTTATAGTTCTATTCACAGGATCTGCAGTATACAATGTACGAACTATATAATATAAAAATAAGCACATTTTTTAACAATTCTTAGCTTATATTGTTAATTTTTGAAAAATGTTATTAGATTCCTTTAACAGGTACATGAAAAACTCTTCTCCAGCGTACATCTTTTTAAAAACTTAAATAGTTTATTTTTATAGCTAAAATAGATATGATCTAGTTTAGATATTTGGGTTTTTTAATTAAAATACAATGCGTAACATTTCTTAATTCCATTCTATGATAGTTCTACTTAATTATAATTTAAGAATTGCGTACATTAAAAGCTATCCTCCATAAGTCTGGATCTACGTACAATAGAACGCCAATCTTCTTCTTCTTAGAGTTAGGTTTGTATGTCATTGGGCACCTCGGCTTTTATCAGCATCTTGTACTGTTAACTCCAAACCCAATGTTTCCTAGTTCCAGTTGCTCGGGTCACCCACTGTATTAATAAAGTCTGAGTCCTTTAATGGAGTCTAGGTGTAACTCGCTAGTATGGATGATGCCTAAAGAAGTTAATCTAGGGAAGGCAAGGGCCTCGCATTCGTAAATGATATGCTTGGCCGTTTCCTCTTGCATATGACAATTCCCGCAGAAAGAGTCTTGCTAAAACAGACTCATTTTATGGAGGTGTTTTCTGAAATAGTAGTGCCCAGTAATGAAGCCTACGATTAAACGTATCTTCTGCCTAGAACATCTTAGAATTTCAGAGGCAGTCCTCGCTGATGATCCACAGATGATTCTGGTCAGAGAGTCAGTCATGCTAGCGATAGCTTCCTGACTTTCACCAGAAGAAGATGGTTTGGAGGTCACTTCTACCTCCTGTGAAGGATTCATTGCTGCCCCTTTACTAGATTGCCTCTGAGTTCCCTTGTCTTTTTCAGCAAGGTCTACTTCAGAGGCTTCACCTGGAAATGCAGAAAGGTTTGTTATTTCTTGTGTCTTTTCAGCCACAAGATATCAATTAATAGGATCAGGTAATATAAGTCCACCCAGCATTGCCTGAGTTACTGGGCAAGGCAAATTACTCTAGAAGTTCGCCAGGCAACTAGAGGCTCCGTGAAGACACCATTACCGCGGTGCCAAATAGCCCTAGGCACGGGTCGCATAACACCAGAGTTTAAAGGAGCTGGTTCTTGGCCTCTGATTCTATATTCAAGGCTATCCTGTCATTCCTACAGGACGTTCGGCGATCCACCACCTGCCGACGCGCCTGGTAGCTGATCAGGCCCCAGGAAAGAACACCAATTATCCGAACTCCGTCTATAGGAATCGCTTTCAGAAAATTAGAAAAATAAATGAGAGTGAAGAAGAGAAGGAAAAAGAGAAAATGGGAAAGGTCAAAAAAGGAAAGCTAAGAGAAGGGTGAATGAGAGAGAGAGAGACGTGTCGCATGAAGAATTCAGAATTCTTTTAAAACTCTTGGATGTTCAGCAGTTTTTGATGAAGATATAGGAGAATGGATCAAGAATCAACACTGGATTTCAAATTACAAATGATGGTAAACTAATTGAAAGGGAAAGAAAATGACCTTAACGTCCAAGCTGAAGTAGACACGAGACATTGAGCTAGTAAAGCATTTTCCGGCTTTGAAACTGCTTTGCAGAGGATGAAGCATCAATTCCGAGAGTGACCACATGCAAATTCTCTCGTCAAACGGATGTGAGACTTGGCTGCTCGAAAACGGATGAAAGCAGTGAAACAGCTTATTCCCTGGGGCCTGAGCAGCTACCAGGCGCGTCGGCAGGTGGTGGATTGCCAAAGTTCTGTAGAAATGACAGGATAGCCTTGAATATAGAATCAGAAGCCGCGAACCAGCTCCGGTAAACCCTGGTGTTATGCGACCCGTGCCTAGGCTGTTCGGCACCGCGGTAATGGTGTCTTAATGGAGACCCAAGAAATAACAAACCTTTCTGCATTTGCAGGTGAAGCCTCTGAAGTAGATCTTGCTGAAAAAAACAAGGGATCTCAGAGGCAATCTAGTGAAGGGGCAGCAATGCATCCTTCATAGGAAGTAGAAGTGACCTCCAAACCATATTCTTCTGGTGAAAGTCAGGAAGCTGTCGCTAGCATGACTGACTCTCTGACCAGAATCATCTGTGGATCAAATGCGAGGATTGCCTCTGAAATTCTAAGATGCTCTAGGCAGAAGATACGTTTAATCGTAGGCTTCATAATGGGCACTAATATTACAGAAAACACCTCCATAAAATTCAGCAAGACCCTATCTGCAGGAAATGTCATACGCAAGAGGAAACGGCCAAGCATATCATTTACGAATGCGAGGCTCTTGACCTCCCTAGATTAACTTCTTTAGGCTTCATCCATACTAGAGAGTTACACCTAGACTCCATTAAGGGGCTATCGGACTTTATTAATAAAGTGGGTGACCCGAGCAACTGGAACTAGGAAACATTGGGTTTGGAGTTAACAGTACAAAATGCTGATAAAAGCAGAGGTGCCCAATGACATACAAACTCAACTCTAAGAAGAAGAAGAACAGCTTACTCTGACCGAGATGTTCAGCAAGCAATGACTATCACTTACAACATGGTACATACATAATGTATTAATGAACACCACTTGTAAGTATAATTAAAGAGTCTTAACATGTGAAAGTGTTCCTCTTTCATTTGATTGATTAAAAGCTATTTTTCTTTAAAAATGCGTATTTTTTCTCTAATTTTTCAGTATAGAATAGTTAATTAAAAAGATTTTTTTCGAAAAAATCCAATCAATCAAATTTTTTGAATGGGGGCCCAATCGCAGTTAATTCGGATAACTGGAGTTCTATTTTACATGGAAGAGTCAAATATAAAATGCATATTTGGTTTACCATAACTATGAATTAAATCTCATTTTCTCCAAAAATTTCATTTTTACTAAATATTATATAATATCGAAAGATATCTATGCTTTAATGACACTTAAAATATTTAAATTGAGACCTATGAATAAAATTATAAAAACACAAACAATTTTATTGTGCTTTAAATTTTTCAAGTTCAAATTACTAGCAATTGTTACACACATATATCGATTCAAATTTATAAAAAAATTAGATATTTGCTAATTCAGTATAATCGAAAAGGATATAAACTTAGTTTAAAACTTAAAATTTTAAAATAAATATTGATTATAATATTGTATATTAAAAATCGCAAGCCATATTTCTTTGTTATAAAATCCAAAATAATTAATTTATTAATATAATTATATAAGTGTAGTTATATTTTTATATTTTTTAAATATAAATACTAGAGAACAAACACTTTTTTGAAATTCAATTTCTCTAAAAATTAAATTTAAATTAAAAATTACGAAGCAATTCATTTTTGCTTATATTATCAAAATATTTTGCATGATGTAATCAAAAGAGAGGGAAACCCTCACTGTGCATCATATTTTTTAAATTAAAATCAATTAATATCATAAAATTCCCAACCTGTTCCCTTTAGTTTTCAAATCTTATCTGTAATTTCAAACGTAATTACTTATTGTAATAATTCTCGTAGGCATATGACGCACAAAACTTTAAATTTAAATCGATTCAAAAATAGAAAGAATTAGAAATTTCAATAAAGAGATATATTAAAAGTTGGAGAAATGTTATTTTTATGCTAAAACCTGATTTATATTTGAAAATGAACGTGTCAGAAATAACGAAACTTTAATAACTTAACAAATAATAAATATTAAAAATAAAATTTGTTTTTTTTTAATTTTAATAAATATTAAAATTAAAAATAAAAACAAATAATAATAAAATAATAATAAATAATTTACTTCTAACATATGTGAAATTTTTCAAATTTCATAATTTTTTTTACATAAATGCTAAAGTATTACGAATACGTTTTTAGCAAACTTTTAGAACTTTTAATGAAATATTTTTTACTATGCTTACTGTATTTTTACTTTATATTAGGCTAGTATTTCTTAATATATTAAGTTTATTTCATTTACATAAGCTAAAAATGTAGGGTAACTCTTTTTTTTACATATTTTTCTTACATCTTCTTATCAATCATTTTTGAGTGTCCTATATTAAAATTCTGCCGACCAATTGGCTGAGTGGTTAGCACTCCTGAGCTGTTGGTCCCAGGTTCGAATCCCGGTTCGGGCATGGATGTTTCTTTCCTTCTCTGTTCTCCTTGTCCTTTCTTCTGTGTTGTTGTATGAATGTGGCCCGCCCTATAAACGGGTTTGTGGGGATATGACGCGGGTAACGCTACTCACCTCCGTGACTTGGTTCACAAGGTGCCCGCTGGGTAACGACAAATGAGTAGCAATCTCTGGCCTTGTTGTGGCATAGGGTTCAGTCACCCGCCATTTAATTTTTATTCATCCGCCATTTAATCAGTCACCCGCCAAATAATTAGTGGCCCGCCATTTAATAAAAAAATATTAAATAAATAAAATAAAAAATAAAAATTTTTATGTCTGACCAGCTGTAAAAATTATTGTAATGTAAAATTATTTCTTCTACATAGGCTTAAGGTATCTACCTACGTTGAAAAGGGGGACTACATGTGACAATTTTTTTTATTTGTGAATCTTCTACTCAGAACTTTCTAGTTTCTAAAACAGTTTTTCGTTTTACAGTATGCCAAATAGAAATTAAGTGACTGGAATTTAAAAGACACGTCTAGTCTTTTGAGAAACGAAATAGGAAATTGCATTTTTAAACCGAAAGTGGTAAAGAAAAGAGTTATTTCACTTTTTTTTGCTTAGCCATTATTTGGCTTATACATTCGAAAAGAAGTGGCAACATCGTTGCTATCACTATATATATATATATATATATATATATATATATATATATATATATGTGTGTGTGTGTGTGTGTGTGTGTGTGTGTGTGTATATATATATATATATATATATATATATATATATATATATATATATATATATATATATAAATATACATATATATATATATAAATTTCGTGTCACGATGTATGTTCCCGATAAACTCCGAAACTACTGAACGGATTTTGATAAAATTTTGTAACCATTTATAATATAGTCCAACTTAAAAGATAGAATAGCTTTTATCTCTTAATTATTATTTTCAATATTTATTATACAACATTAATGTTTATTTATTGTTTAGTTCTGTAAGTTCCTAATAGATGGCGGTTTAGCATCTAAGTTGCACAGGTATTCGGCAGATGGCGACGTGTTTATTTTTCTAGATTATACATCTTCGAGAAAATTAACGTGCGCGCGCAATCGCGTGGTTAAATATAGAATTTACATATATTTTTATTATTATATTTTCATGATGTACATATATTTTCATATATATTTTCATATATTTTCATGATGTATAATCATATTATAACAATTTTTTGTGAATCACTTTCATAATTATTCTTTGTATTGTGTTATTATTGTGCGTGTTCAGTTTGAATATTTTTTAATATTATAAATAGTAAAATAAAATTTTATTTATTGCTGTTTTTCTCTACTAATTTTCATACCACCTCCAAAACATGTAAGTATTTCTTGACAGCCTTGTATTTTTTTATTTTTATTTTATAATTTGATAATTATTAATTTATTCAGTAGAACATTTTGATCTAATTTATTTATTCAAATGATAAATTCTTTTAATTTTTTTTATTTCAGTATAATACCGCGGAAAAATTTTTTAGTTTTAATAATTAAAAATTGAAAAAATAATACTTCGATGTCAATGTTATCTACCTCATTTATAACAATTTATTTTTAGATGTTTTTAATTTATATAGTATATTTTGTAAGTAAGTCACTGATTACTAACTATAATTTAATATAAGATGAATAAAATGTAAATTCAGAAAGTATATGTTGATTTGTGCTTAATTTCAAAATTTTGATACTTTACCTATTACGTTTAAATTTTTGCGAAACGTTTTATTTTTAATCTCATATGAATGAACCTATTTTAAATTTTTTTAGAAAATATTAATTTGATTGCACCCAAGAATTAGTAAAAAATTGATTCAATGTATTATAAAAACTCAGCCACTCCAACGCGTGGCTGGGTCAGCTTGTATGTATATATATATATATATATATATATATATATATATATATATATATATATATATATATATATATATATATATATATATATATATATATATATATATATATATATATATATATATATATATATATATATATATATATATATATATATATATATATATATATATATATATATATATAGTGTTATTACCTGCAAAATGAAGCAAAAGATTTAAAAACATATGAAGATCTTTTTCATTTACAGCTAAATTTAAGGAGAATATTGAGTAAAATTTCATAAAATATCCACATTACTGTACATTTTAACTATATTCTCTTTATCGCGCAATATTTTTATTAGAGTCAGCTTCCTTTCAAAGAACATTTCACATAAACCTTATGCTCAAATTAAATTAAGATTTATGCATTACAGTTTTCTATAGAATGTTAGCCGTTTTGTTAAAAGCTCTCCAAAATGTGCAAGAAAATAGCCAGTTTGACAAAAGTATGCCATATGTAATTAAAATTTCGTGGCTAGTTTTACAAATTTACATAATTTATCTAAAAACACGATTAAAAAATTGAAATTAACTTTTAAGAAAAAGTTGGCATGAGCTTCGGCAGATACCTTAATGCGTTCATTTTTATATTTTCTTTATTAATTTTAATTGTTTATTTAACAATTATAATTTTCTGTTAATATCAAAAATTTTTTACCTTTTAAAAAAAACTACTCTTTTTTAAAAAAAAGTATTCAAAAATATTCGTAATAAATTAAAAATAAATTATATCTTATCAATCACTAAACCATGTCGGACATTTTTTAATTCAATCGTGAAAATTCTTATATTTGACTATTTACGAAAATTATGATAATTTACTTTTATTTCATATATATAAGCTAAATATGCAAATTGGTGACATCCCCTTATTTGTTTTTAACTATTCATTGCAAAGTTTATTTTTTGTTACTATTTGCGACATTTTTTTATTCTTAAATTGCCGTTTTGTAGGAAAAAATAAGCAAAAATACTTGTATTTAATTGAAAATAAATTATTTATATTCCTTGTCCTGACATTCTTGTCCTCTAAATTATATGGGATGATAATAAAAATTATCATCCCATATAATTCAAAGGAAAAGGAATATCAGCCACTAAATTATATCAGACATTTTTGAAAATGCCCTACGTTAAAGTTCTTATAATTGACCAACTACGATAATTATAATTATTTATTGCTGTTCCTCTATATAAGCTAAACACGTTGATTGTTGTCCTTCTTCACGTCTTTAACTATTCATTGCATGATTTTATTTTTTCTGAGTTTTGACATTATTTTAATCTTTTTTAAAATGCTATTCAGTTTTGTGATATAATACTCAAAAATAATTTACTGAGAGTAATACTATTATGCAATGTTAATTAGAAAAGCATTATCTCTTGCTAATTATGAGTACCTTTTAGATGTTCCACATTATGAAAAGCACAATTTGCTGCATTTTTGATCAGATTACTAATTTCATTAAAACCAACAAGGAATATGGTTACTTAGTAATATAATTATTTGTAGGTTAAAAAGTAATCTCATTTATAAATATAGTAAAAATGCAAGGAAAATTTTTTCAATTATTAAATTTCATATTATAATTTGGTTTTTATAGATATTTATCATAAATATTACCTATTAGCAAAAAAAGCTCATAGAATTATAGAAAAAATTTGTTGCTACGTTTTGAAAGCATCAAATATTCAGATTTAATAATGCGTGCATTTGATAACATTTTAAGCTTATGTAAGTATTTTATGAGAAAGTATCTTGGGAAAACAATATTAGCTAAAATGTATACAAGAGGACGTACTATTTTTACCAAACATGTTGTATGTAAGAAAAACATATTACATTTTAGTAAACCATGCTATTATACATATTATCCTAAAAACTTATTATTTTTCGGAAACGTCTTAAGATTGAGAAAACACTTTTGGTTAAAAAATGTACAAGATTTCCCAATATTTTTGGTACACTCTATCAGAGAAAATATATAAGACATATTGGCATAAAAAGTGAAATTTCATTATGTCAAGCATTAACATTTTTTGGTCATCAAACTATGTCATCATTATAAAAGGAAAATACACTTTTATTAAAATAATTTTATCTTTAATAATAAAAATAATTATTTATGATTTTATTTAAAATTATTTAATTAATATTATTATAAAATGTATACAAGGTTTCAAACTAATTTTCCTATTTTTTACGTATTACATAGTTAAAATATATTTTAGTCTTTAATAATGCATAAAACTGTTTCATATGATTGTCGAAAAAACTAAACTTATACATATATACATTGTTGTAAAGGCGAGTTCCAGACAGTACCTTAAGGTTAACGGGTTTGGAATACTCGCCCGTCATCAAGGGACACCTTGTTTTGAACCATCATTAGGTGACAAGGTCACATCTGAGTTGGCACCCTCCTCTCCACATCCTGACCACACCAGTAGAAGGGCTTTGGACATCCCAGGTGAATGTGCATCCTAGGTGATCCAGGTGAACCCCTTGGTCATCCTAGGTGAACAACCCCAACCCACGGAGCACCAGCAATTCAGTAAGGGTGAATGTGGTCACCCTCCTCATCACTGCCCTCGGCAAATACTTCACTTTGCTGATAGCAACAGCAAGCTTCTGGAGCTCAAACTAATTTTTAACTTATTGTTATAAGAAATATATTTTAATAAAAATTTATATTACTTACAAATATATATTAGATTAAAATGCTGAAGATATTATTTATTTTCTACAGCTACACAGAATTTTAAATTTAAGTGAGGAAATGGATCATTTTTCATGAAAAAATTGCCCACCTCAATTTCATATCTTTCATACTGAAACAAGCACTCAAACTATTTCCATATTACAGAGTTACATAATTTTAATGAAAAATAACTTTTAATCAATTAAATGGAAAAGCAATACTTTTACATGTTGAGGTAGTTACAAGTGCTGTACATTAAGGCAGTATGTATGAATGTACAGTGCTGTAAATGAAAGTCATTGCTTGCTGAACATCTGAGTCAGAGAAGGCTGTTTCACTGCCTCCAACCGTTTTCGGCAACCAAGTTGCAGATCCACTTGACAGTGAGAATTTGCATGTGGTCACACTCGTGTTGACTCTCCATCCACTTCAAAGCTGGCAACTACTTCACCAGCTGATGGTCTCTGTATTATCAAATACTTCACCAGCTGATGGTCCCTGTATTATCAAATACTTCACCAGCTGATGGTCCCTGTATTATCAAATACTTCACCAGCTGATGGTCCCTGTATTATCAAATACTTCACCAGCTGATGGTCCCTGTATTATCAAATACTTCACCAGCTGATGGTCCCTGTATTATCAAATACTTCACCAGCTGATGGTCCCTGTATTATCAAATACTTCACCAGCTGATGGTCCCTGTATTATCAAATACTTCACCAGCTGATGGTCCCTGTATTATCAAATACTTCACCAGCTGATGGTCCCTGTATTATCAAATACTTCACCAGCTGATGGTCCCTGTATTATCAAATACTTCACCAGCTGATGGTCCTGAAAAAGGAAGTTGTCTGCTTCAACTTCGATTTATTAAGGTCATCTTCTTCCTCAACACTTTCAATAAGTTGACCATCATTTGCTGTTTGTAAAATAGGGTTTCTCACTTACAATCTATTCTCCTTTATCTTCAGCACTAACTTCTAAATATCCAGGAATTTTCAATCCTGGATAGTTCTGAATATCCAGAATATTTCTGATTTCCTCAAGTGGCACGCGTGCACGCGTGCCACTTGACTCTCTCTCTCTCTCTCTCCTCTCTCTCATCTTCACCCTTCTCTTAACTTTTCCTTTTTTGAGCTTTTATCTTTTTCTCATTTTTATCTATTCTTCAATCTTTATTTTTCTGAAAACTATTCCGATAATCAGTCATTCAGATTGACAGAGTTCGGAAAAGTGGAGTTCTACTGCATTTAAAAAAATCAAAAACGTATTGATATCTCAAGGATTAAATCAATAATTTTGATGTGCAAATTGTCTTTACCTGTAAAATGTTAAATTAATTTAGCTATTCCTTTTTTTATCATATAAAAATGACAAAAAAATTTAATTTTTTTTTTTTTGCATGTTTTTCTCTCATTTGCTTCTGACAGTTTCAGTAATTAATTTTACTTGTTATAGACTCATTTCTAAAACTTATAATTCACTTTAATTTAAAATAAATAAATTGTATAAACCCAAAATTACTAAGCATTGATCAATAAATCAATTCCTAAAAATCAACAATTTAATTTAATTCTGTTGAAATTTATAATCATATTAAAAATGCATTATTTACAATCCAACTAACGCTTTTTAAATATAATGCTTTTGACCCAGAAATATAACAAAAATGTTCTAATTTGATAATTTAAAGTTTTAACATTATTTAAACTAGGAAAATTATTTTTTAAGGGAATTGTTATTTTCATATGCACTCCATTTATAAAAAGTATACTTAAAGTCATAAACGTTTGAGTAATTTTTCTTACAATAAATTGATTATATCAATCGCATAAGCGGAGTCAAAAATTTTATTTTCCCACTGTTCACTCGTAATGTCGGACAGTAGGCGAGATCAAACTATAAAGTATTTCAAAAATACTCTCTCTTGATATTTCCCATACTATCAAGCACCATACATCATTACATAAAATCAGACAGAATCTGACACCAATATCGTGTTGTGGTAATTTCCGCTATAGTGACATGCAATTTTTCAGGAAAATTTTCAACCTAGTGGCAACAAGATTTTGCTGGTATCTTGTACTTCCTTAAATGTTGCAAGTCTAGTGATTTTGACTAGATTGGATTAGCTCTCAATCAAAAACGTTTCTCATAAAAATTATTCTCTCTCACCACTTATTACCATACACAATTTATCACTAAATTTAACCAGATCAAGTACAAATTGGCTGCACATAGGGTCTTGGTTATTTTATTATAAGATATAAGTGAATTGGTTAAGCGAAATCGAGTCCAACAATAATATGAGCACTGATGCCGTATAATCAACCAATCCGAATTCTGAGTTTGGTGACTTTTTTGTGCATTTTCTTTTTCATCTGGCAACCTGGTTTTTATTTCGTAATAGAGATGGACACCTATAAGAATTATGTAGAAAACTTTATTTTGGTAACCCTAGTATTTATGACATCGCGAGACATCATAATCTAGGCAACATTTCTTCGTCGCCAAAAAAATTCAGAATTTAGCATATTGGATTATACGGCATCTATACCATAACTTGGTTTGCCTCTTTTCCATTATTAATATCGACGCTACATTTAAAAAATTAAATATTAATCCTTTAGATGACTTATAATTAGAAAAATATTCCATAGACATTTGATATTTTTCAGATGCGAATCTAGGTATTAGATATCTGATATGATGACATATATATATATATATATATATATATATATATATATATATATATATATATATATATATATATATATATATATATATATATATATATACATATATATATATATATATATATATATATATATATATATGTGTGTGTGTGTGTGTGTACAGTAATATGGTATGTATATATACTATAATATTATGGTATCATGGTAAATAAGTATCCATATATAATAACATGATATAATTTTATGTTTTGCTTTAATATGGATGATCTTCTATAAATTTGATAGTTATCCTTTAGATGGTTAAAAATTAGATAAATATACCTTAGATGTCTCATATTCTTTGAGATGCGAATCTGGGTATTAGATATCTGATATGATGACATACATATATATATATATATGTATATGTGTGTATACTATAATGTTATGGTAACATGGTAAATACGTATGTATATGCAATAACATGGTATGATTTTATGTTTTACTTTGATGATATCGATAATCTTTTATAAATTAGATAGTTATCCTTTAAATGGTTTGAAATTGGATAAGTATTTCTTAGATGTTTTGAGACACAAATCTGTTGAATTAGATGTCTGAAATGATGACATGCCATGTTTGTCCGCACATCATGCATCACTATGAATAACTCTACGTTCTTTTTTAGCAATCTTCGTTTAATTAATTATAAGATATTTCAGACGTATAAAAATAAGAACTAAACTGATTCTCAATAAAAATTGTACTTCTTTTTATTTACATTTAAATATCTCCCTTAAAATGTCAAACATAAAATATTAATACAAACACAAATTTTAAAGTCAAATCAAATACAAATTCATAAATTTATCATTTAAAATTAAAGTACTTCCAAGTAAGCCTTTTCATTTTAATTCTCCTTTTATAATCAAAATTATTACAGCCTATAAATACCACTTATCCCAATAAAAATGTAGCATTTAACTTATATAACATTTTAATTGTGTAAAGATTTATATGAAAATAATAACGAAATTCAATCGCAATTTATTATGCGTTATGATGTAAGCTAGCTTTTTATATTCCTACTTTTTGCATTTCTTTTCAAAAAACTGAATTAATGTCACGAAAATGTCCTTGACGAGGACAGAATATGTCCTCAACTATTAATTTGAGACATTTTAAAGAATGTCCTCATAATTTTGATTTTTTATCGAATAAAACACTCGAAATATTCAAAATTTTATCATAAAATATAGCTGAATATTCAATAACTGTTTCCTAATAACCTGCTACCGATACAAAAAAAACAATTCTTAAAAACAAAAACAAACATATTTTTCAGTTTTTTTTTAATCACAAACGATAAAGCCTATTTTTAAATTACTTAAATTTATGTTTAGAATAAATATAAGGGCTTCATAAAAGAATCTTCTTTCAATGGTAAAAATATATGCATTCAAAAAAATGTACTCTTATTTAATACAAAACACAATAATTTCAGTAAATATATGTAATTTATCTGTATCTTTTAAAAACGAGGTTGCTTAACCTTTTATACTAAACATTACACAAAAATTGTTGTAATATGCATTACAGGAGACTAAAAAGTGAATGAAATATATGTGTGACGAAGTCACACTCAGCTAGGGGTTGCTTTGGTTGCCTTGACACTGAATTACTGAACTGTCGATCCAACTTTCAAGGTTGCATAAACTATACGCTGCAGCAACCCATAAATTCAGCTTTTAGAACACATTTTATACTTTTTGGTTTAAAAACTTTTTCTTTGTCTAGTATGAATGTCTATAAACTTTATAAATATTTAACTGGACTTTTGCCACAGTTAAAAATCTAAAAAAACAATGTTAGGAATTTGAAGATATTAGTTCCGAATCTTTTCCATGTCAATGTATTTAGGTATGACACATGAAAGAACAAAATGCATGTTTAAACAAGCATCCTAAACTAAGTATCCAATGTGAATTACTTATTTAAAGTTATAATACCTTTATAATACACTTAAAACACTATGTTTTTTTAAGAATTTAAACTGATAAATTCATGTTTAAGAAATGAACACATGTAATTAACGTTTTCAATTGCGTATGAATAGATCTTAATGTACAATGAAACTATCTTTAAAATTAAAAATAAGACTTAATTATAAACACAAGATATACAGCGTAAATCATATTTTTCAGAAATTTTACTTAAAAAGTACACTTTTACAAATATTTTCTTATATATATATATAAGTGTTTTGGTAAAGAAATAGTATTTATAGTATTCAAATGCTCTAAAACGTTCAATATAGATAAAATAAATTTAGTTAAATAAATAAAATAAACATTACTGAAATTAAATTATCAAACACATTTACATATATTTACACATATTGAATTTCTTTATTGAATATTATCTTTTCTTTTGGAAAGTAAATATTTCTTTTATTTTATATTATCCTGCAGAATACAATATATATGACATATATAAATATGTAAATAGAATAAATTATAACCAAATAAGTTTGAAAATAAATCCTTTATAATAATTGATGGTTAATTATTTAATTATATAAAAACGAGATACGTTCAAAACGTTGATTATAAACCAGCGACAATAAAAATATATTTATCTTTCTGAACGCTATATTCGGTTCACTATTTCTTAAGTCACCTTGTAAGCTTATATAATAACTAACACTCTTTTCGTAATTCATAACATTAGCAATGTTATGAATTACGTAATTCATAACATTAGCCATATTAGCATTTAATTATTAAAAGAATATTAAGAGATAAATTGTGTATTTAGGATAATTAAATGAAGAGGTAATTTATATGTATATTTATATATCTAAGACATTCAAATCTAAGACAGATTCCAAAAACATTCAAATGTGAGCAATAAAAAATTAAAAACCATAATTTAAATAATTAAAATAAACTTATTTTAAAAAATAATTTAAGAATAAAATGATGCAAGTAAATTTTATAAATACTCTCAGTATAAGATTATGATATATTTTTATCTTTATATGAAATTGGTATATAAATAAAAATTGTGTCTCTATTTTTATATAAAGATCACGTATTTATATATTTGTGATCTTTCTATAAAAATATTATTTTTACTATACTTTTTTCATTTCAAAACCAGAAATGAAAATGAAAGTATTTCAAGATATTTTTTTCATTTCGAAATAACGGAACATTAAAATGATACAAATTATTTTCAGTGCGTGATTATATATAATTCATATATAGATTAATAAATGTAGAGATTGTTTGTATATAAATAGTACATATGAGACATTTCATTTAAAACATGGAAATAGACATAACTTTAATTATTAAAAGAATTTTAAGAGATAATTTGTGTATTTAAGATAATTTATATATGAAGAGGTAATTCCTATATATTTTTATATATAAGCTAATGTATAGAAAGTATAACTTTGCATATTTTCATATAAAAATTAGTATATAAATAGAGATTATTTGTATATTCTTATATACATATATAAATAATATATTTGAGATAGATTTTTGTTTAAGATATGAATTTAAAGTTATTTAAATAAGTTTAAAATTTAGAGAGTATTTGGAATTTTTAAATGTAAATTCACATGAGTAAAACGAGATCACTTATATAGTTTATATATGAATAATGCATTTATAGTTTTTGAGATATTTTCTTCTAAAAAATAAGAATAATATAATTGAAATTTTTTTAAAATATTCTTTATATAAAATTAATATATTTTTATATTCAAATCAGTATATAAATGTAGAGTTTTCTGCATATTATTTAATGCAAATGATATGTTTATAAATTTTGGCATATTTTTTCAATGTAAGAATAAGATCATTCAAATTATAATTTAAAAAAGTATTTAATACAGAAATATTTTATTTTTATAATGGAGTTATAATTTGCATAATTTCATAATTACGTTTCCCCCAATAAACAAATCAATTCACTTTCTCAATAAAATCCCGGGAAAGTTATATTCATAAGTAAACGTGTTAAGCAAAAATACTCACTCACCGCCTGCTATGTTTCGCATTGTCCGTCTTTCGTCGGGAAATTTCGAAGAAAAAAAATAAAATCCCACTAACTGCTTTTCACTAATTTCCAGAAATCACAAAATTCCAGAGAGAGAACCTCTTTTCACTGTAGAACAGAAGACGAATCCGGAAAGAGATTCGGGATTCTCCCAAACCCCATTCTACTCTGAAGAACCACACATTGATGTGGCTTTCCTGCGGAGCTTCGGGATGAGCATCGACCAATCAGCTCCATTCCTCATCCGGCGCATGCGCACTAGCAGCTCAGCTCACTTTTAAGGTTTTTCTCAGCTTTATTTTAAGGGGCCTCGAATAAATAGACCTCATTTGCAAAAAAAAAAGGTGGTTGTAAATTTTCTTAACGGATTTCAAGTGCATGGAAAAAGAAAACAAACATTTTGCCGATAGCTTTTAAAAGCAACTTTCGTTCCTTTAAAAATGATTTTAAAGAAAGTTTTTTTTTCTTTTACTTAGCACATATAATATATTTCTTATAAACATTGTGTTTTGTCATTTCTAAAACTATTTATATACGCTAAATTCTGTTAGAATTCATACAATCAAAATAGAAAATCTATTTTTTTTAAAAAAATATGTATTACAAATGGACAATCTATTCTTTAAATATATGCATTGCAAATGTAAAATCTGTTTATTAAAAATATGTATTATAAATAAAAATTTATTTTTTAAAAAATCTGTATTACGAATAGGAAATCTATTCTTTAAAAATGTAAACTACGAACAGGAAATCAATTTTTAAAAAAATATGTATTACAAATAAAAAATATATTTTTTAAAAATATGTTTAACAAATAGAAAATCTATTTTTAAAAAATATGTTTTACAAATAGAAAGTCTATTGTTTAAAAATATGTGAATTACAAAATCTATTTTTTAAAAATATGTATTACGAATAGGAAATATATTCCTCAAAAATATGTTTCTCGAAATCTATTGTTTAAAATCTATTTCTTAAAAATATGTATGACAAAAAAAGAACATCGATTTTTTAAATATACATTATAATATAGATAATCTATTTTTTAAAAATATTTATTACGAATAGGAAATCTATTGTTTTAAATGATCGTATTTCAAATAGAAAATCTATTGTTTAAAATCTATTTTTTAAAAACATGTATAACAAATAAAAAAATTCGATTTTTTTTTTTAAAAATATGCAGTATAAATAGAAAATCTATTTTTTAAAATATGTATTACGAATAGAAAATGTATTTAAAATTTGTATTTCATAATCATTATTTATGTATCCTGTTAAAATGAATGGTAGAAATTTAATCACAGAATTAAATTTTAAGAAAATAAATCCGACCATAAAGTTTATTTTTCTGACTTTTATCCCATTTTTATTGGTATTGTATACATTCAATACATGCGGGTATATTTAGGGTATATTTTGTATAAAATATAATATTCTGTATAAAGATTTCATATTGTGTACCTTTATTATAGCATTCCCATTTTTAAATAAATGATGAAAATCTTATTGCTGAAATGTATGGTCACTTAACTGAATTTCAATTAAGAAAATCGACCAAACTTTTAAAAAAAATATTTTTGACTTTTTATGCCATTTGTAATTATGGTGTCTTTATCCCTTATATACTCAATAAAGATGGCCTGCATTTTATATAAATATATTTTAACTCATGCACAGTTAGCTTGACATTTATTTCTAATTTAATTAAATATCAAAAATATTAATAAAAGATTATAATTCTAGAACTTAATTTAACTTAAATTTATTTATCCTTGGAGTATATCGATAGTATATATACAATGACGGTATTTTACACTATATAAAGATGCATTTTATCTCCTTTTTAATTTGTGGTGAGAGAGTAATAATTAAAAATACTTTAACAGAAATTAACTTGCTCTAAAAATCAATTTTTCGAACTTTTTAATCTATTTTGTATTACAATCGTAATTTTTCCGTATATATATATATATATATATATATATATATATATATATATATATAGTTTAGTCAGGAAAAATGCTATATTCTATATAAATATATAGCATACATTCAGTTTGGTGTCTTTATCCAATGAATTTGGGAGAAAAGGTATAAGAAAAAGTTATAGATCGAAAAATAAGTTTTATTTTGCAAATTTTATTCCGTTTACTATTAGTTTACTGTCTTAGTGGTATGTATTTAATGCATACTATGTGACGATATTGTTACAAAAATATAAATGATGATTGTATTTTTCTTAAAATACCTCAGACAGATCGGAAATTCTCGCATTTTGGGCAAAAATTGCAGTATTTAGACGTGTTGTAGTTTAAAAGCGAATATCCTAATGATTTGGCGACTTGTCGACAGTTGGCGAGAGTTTTGGCGACTTGGCGAGAAATCGATACTTCTGGAAATATCCATCACCTAAGCTCTAGGACCAATATTTTTCGAGATAGCCTAGAAGCTTCCAGAGCCTTGGCGAAATTGGTAGATTTCTCCACCAAGCACCAATTCAGGTATAAATACCGCAGCCCGACATGGAAGAGGCAGTTTTTGTGAAGACAGTGAGTGAGTGAAGACGATTAGTTGTGACTGCTAGTTGTTCTCTGTCTGAGATCTGTGATTGGAAGCTGTTTCTTATTATATCTGACGAATTGTAGATGTATAATTGTGATTGTTACAGCGGGAATCTCGTATATCTATAGTTCCTATCTAATAAGTTTTTACGAATAAAAGTTTTGTGTTCATTAAGTGGTTGCTTTATTCAACTCTCAATCGACACGAACCCGTGAAGCTCGGTACAATATTATGCACAATATAAAAATATTATATCGTAAGCGTTTAATAAGAAATCTTTATCATTAATCTATGATGAAAATAATGTTGATAATTATTGAACTAAACTACGGTTGTTCAATACAATTTTAAAATTGCTTTCTCTAACTTTTTGCTATTTTTATGGATTTTTATTGGCTTTTGAACATTTTACTGCGCAAAAAAAGATAATTATTTGAGTTATCTTTTTATATCTGTGGGAATATAAAATATTGAAAAATTGATTTATTATTTTATTTTCTAGGATTATATGTTTTGTTTTGATGCATGATTCTTAAGGGTTATTTATTATGATGAAAACTTAATTGAATCTGTTAAATTAGAGTGTGTAAGATATGAAACGAAGTGGTACGGCTCAAATTACTCAACTTGGTGAAAATAAACCTTTCACCTTTAGTTTCAAACAGCTTTATCTTAATTATGTACAATTATATGCAAAGTATCTGAGCAAGTCACGTGACTGCTGCATTACAACATCCTGTAATGAAAGGGGTACGAGTAGGAAAGTGTTTCTAATAAAATAAATTTTTGACTAAGGATATTTTTACGAATAGACTTTATTTTATTAATGAATTTTATAATAAACTTTAATAATTTTATCAATGAATTTTATGATAAGTATAAATTTTTATGATATTTATGTTTTTGTTGTAATGTTTGGAAGAATTTCCTTAAAAGTCTTTCTAGTACTGAAATAATTTTCCACATTAAGATTTAGCAGGCAATTTTTAATCATACATCGTACTAAGCTTATTGAAGGCAGAAGTAGCAGAAAAGTATGTTTTTATGTAAGATATTTCAAACATTTCTTTAAGTTTTTGCAATTAATAAATAAATGATTCAGGTGATGAAATCTCAGATCCATTTTTTACTTTAATGATTTTGGTTGTATAGTAAATAATATGTACTCGAAAATATAAAAATATTAAATTCATTTAACTTATAGATCGGTCCTTGATATCTTTAAGACACTATCACAGATATCTATAACTAATTAAAAGCTATAAATACCGTTTATATTGTAATGAAAATTAATGATAAAATTGACTAGCTTACCCAGGAGGAAAGCGCTTGGAATGTACATAAAATAAACAAGCATATACCTATCTTCCACAAATGGCTATAGAAACATAAATTTGTAGTGGTTGATAGTCTCTTGATGACACCAACGCCATTTTTTATTCCTTTCTTTCTCCCTTTTTCTCTTAATTTATTCTGCATTCTCTCTAATGTACAATTGTTTTTGAGTTAATGGATGATAAAAATGACTATAAAACAATAATAAAAAATTCAACAAACTTTTTGAGCTCATGTTTTACAAATATGCTTTTTATTATTTCAACAATATTAATTAAAAGAAAATTTTTAATGTTGGCGTAAGCAAGGCAACAGTCTTAAGATTCAAAAAAGATCGTTTACGAATATTGCAATCATTAATTTAGAATTCCATTAATTAATGGAGCGCTCCGTGGCTGAGTAGTCTAAAGCATCACCGCTAATCGCTTGAGAGCGTAGGAGTGTAAGTTCGATTCCCACCATGGCCCTGGGTGTTTTCTTCTGTGGTTGTACATCTGTCATTGTGCTATTTGTCCTATTATCGACGAAGACTTACAAGCGGATCTCAAGAATCAAGCATACAAGTCTGAATATGTGTAATGTAATAACATTAATTAATGAAATTTTTGTAAATTTAAATCGCCCTTGCCGATTCAAACTAACCATTAAGGGGATGTTTTGTCTTGTCTTATTCATTTTACTTTTACTTCTTTTCTATTGTCAACGTGTTAATGGTTTGAATCAATGGAAAACGGCTTCTCAAACCGATGCTTTGGTCTTTGTGTAATAAAACATCGTTTTTTTAACGAAATGAATTTCGACACTATTCTCCGACATTCGAGGGTGAACTTCGCCTTGTTTGCTGCCGCTCGAAGAATGCGATTGGAAGGCAGGCAGAAAATTCGTCGACAAGTCGTATTTACGATGCAATATCAATACTATATCGTACTTAATTATGTGTGACGTAAAGGAAACGTATTCTAGTGTCATGGAAATTGTAACGAAATTCAACTGTAACGAAAGAAGCGACCATTTTATGATTAATAATGAATAAATAAAAACAAGTATCAATTAAATTTTTTATGAATACTCTTATGACTTAGGCTAATAGTGATAAATATATGCTGAATTTTCTTTTTAAGTAAATTAGGTTAGGTTGATACCGCCATACATTCTCATTTGCCCGTTTTTGTCAACCAAAACCGAAAAAAGGCCGCCAACATCCTTGTAATCTTGATTAAGTGATGTAGGCGACACATCAGTTGGTACTCATCTTTCGATGCTACACATACCAACGAAACTGGACCCTACAGAATTTTCGATATGTGGTGTATCGATTTTCGGCTGTGTCTGACATCACAGCTGCAACCTACGGAGGAACACAAGAAGAATGCTATTTCCCAAACTCATTTTCGTTACCTTAAAGCATCACCATAAAATGGGATGCACGATTTAAATTAACTAACTTTTAAACTTCAGTCTTGGTCAAATGAAGAGGTCGACAACAGAGTCGGCATTCCTCTCTCAAAGTTCATCAAAGGTAGCTGGAAATAAGAAGTTTTTAAAGTACGTAATGAAAATCATCTGCGTGCTGTCCATGCTGACTATTTTCTGTCATAAAAGCAACTAATATTTATTAATTTAAAACTGATATTGATACTCCAAAACAGACGCTGCGACAGATGATTATTTTACGTCGACGCTATAAGGAAGAATGAAACTTTTCATAGTGTATATAACTACTTAGTAACTTAGACTGATGCAGTCTGGTGGTCAAAACGGCTGCTCTTCTTGGAGGAAAGTAGTCAGGAATATAGGGGGCTCAGTTCCTGATCCAGCCAAAGACTAGAATGTTGAGAAGACCTATATAAGTTTAATATTTCATAAATCCAATGCCTCTTAGCTGGTGTGTTATAAGAGGAAGGGGATGATGCCAACTCATGCGTTGACCTTTTCACGTGACCATTTTTTATAAGTTATAATTGGTTAGCAAGTTTGGTCACAGAAATAGCTATTCGGAAACAATCGTAGTAACATTAGCCCACATTATAAGAGGTTATCATATTGCTGCATAGAGAAAGCTTACCAACGAGCTCAGTGGCCGAGTGGTCAAAGCACGCGATCCAAACCAGAGGTTGCGGGTTCGATACTAGCCACGGCTGTTGTATCCAAAGTATGGATTTTTTGTTTCCTTAATTATTGTTTCCTTATATTCACCAACATTCTAGACCTTTCTTTGTTATGTTAATTAGTTGTTTCTCGAATATTCTATTACTTTATAAAAGCTTATACCCACTAGTCGTGGGCAACTTCTCGACCTTGTAAAGTTACAAGTCGCTACTTTCCTTCAATAAACTTGTTTGTTTAAGACCAACGGTGTGTTCACTTAAATCTTCGTGACAATATTACTATTGAAATAGATTTTAAGTTTACTACAATAGAATGCACATATTTTTTCCAACAAAACTTATAACTCGCATAGACCACTTAGCTCCACAACCTTATACTGGGTCGAGTATTGAACTCGAAACTTTCTAACAAGAGAACAACGTCTTTCTGCATCAGGTGACCTTACCCAAATTGAATGCATAAAAAACTTAATTCTTAACTTTTAATATTATGCATAAGATGAAATGAAACAAACAAAAACATCTTACAAACATTGAAGAAATACTGAATCGATGCATTTCATATCGATTTCTGCTGTAAGTAATCTTGACCTACTTTTGATATTATTCGGTATTGGAATTGTCTGAAACGCTTTAGAAACGGATATATCCATAGAAATTTCTGAGAGAACATTTCCAATAGGAAACATAGTAACAAGAATATTTTGTACATTCTATCCGGATTCTGTTTTTCAACTCAATTCAAAAAACATAAGTAAGTTACATAAAACCTTTCTTTCTCTCTCTCATTTTCAATGTTTACTTGACTTCAATAGATTGTTGTTCCAAGCTTTAAATCTACTTGCTGGGGAAGATTCAATCACGTTTGGTCAGAAAATCAGTTTTGATAAAAACTCTTTTACTCGTATACAACTCTTAGCGGAATGTTAGGAAACAAAACCATTTTTTCGGAACATTCGTATTTATTTCCGCTGAACTCAGCTTAGAATAGAAGCGACAGAGGAAACACGTTTCCATCTATCGCACGTACTTAAATGCAAATAATCCCCCATTTATCATGAGACTTGAGCAAAATAGAAACAAATGGATATCCTTTAGGTGAAATGGAATTTAGAATCTCTCTATGTTCTTTCCATTCAACCTCATGTAATTCGTGGGACTATAAGAATTTATTTTAAGCTGTTGTATTTCTGTTACTGAGAGATTTCTTGGGAAATTAAATCTTTGATTTCTAAAACTAAATTAATTTTTCTGATAAACTAAATTTTTGATTTTTAAAGTGGTAAAAAAAGGGGTGTGAAGATAGAAAATTATTTGTTGGCAGTAGATAAAAACACATGAAATACATTTAAGGAGAATTCTTGTTGATTACTTTTCTGTATAATCACCAAATCGAGGCGCTTATCTAAAGAGAAAATCAGCTTTCTTTTTTTATCTCGGCTTGAAATAAATCACATCTCTGCCTTTTTAATCACTTCACAAACTGTCAGAAGAAAACCAGATTTCAGACCATTTTCATTCATTCATTCATTCGTGTGCCAGCCAGGCTAGCAATATGGGGTGCGCTGCTCCACTTTTTCAACTGAACCCTATTTTGGTGTGGAGTCCGACTTCCTCAGTACATACATCCCATAGGGACCCGTTTATAGGGTAGGCAACCATTCACAACCCATTCATACAAGGAAAGGACAAAGACAGGATAGATAGAGAGAAAAAGTACATCCATGCCTGAACCGAGATTCGAACCCAGGACCTCCTTATCCGCAGTCAGGCACACTGACCACTAGACAAGTTGGTCGGCACCATTTTCATTAAACTTGATTAATATTTTCATGTGGAGGGCCCTTCTTACTGATAAAAGTCTTAATGTTTTTCATCCTAATTTTTCATTACAAGGATTCACTGTGATTTAGTAACAGGTCTCTCTTCAATGTGAGAAGTCACGGGTTCGATTCCAGTCACTGTTCCATAACAGGATAAAGATGTTGCGTTTGTGCTTTCCTCATGCACGTCTATTATGTTTGAAACTTTTCTGAATTTTCTCCTTAAAGTCATCCCAGAAGACAATAATTAGCGGTGGGTATCATAAAGCTACGTGATCACTTTTTATTATTAGATTGTTCAGCAGCCAGTACCATCATAACAATTCATGAGATATCGTAGGATAGCCTTATGACCACATTCTAATGAGTGAAAACTCCTTGGTTCGATACCTGTCACTGTTGGACAACAAGAAGTGGATGTTGTATTTAGTCTTTCTGCTATCAGAGTAAGTACTTGAATGTTTTCAGTAATTTTCTAGAGCTCCGGTGGCTCAGTAGCTTCACGCCGCTTCCCGTAAGCTCAGCAAAGTGAAGCATCATTTACCGCGGGCAGTGGTTGGGAGGGTGACCACGGTGTACTCTCCTTCACTGGGTTGCTGGAACTTCGTGGGTTGGTGACGGGTCCACGTTAATCTGTGACGTCTCAAGTCCTTCCGCTGGTGTGGCGTGGATGTGGAGAGGAGGGTGCCAGCTCAGGTGTGGCCTCGTCACCTGACCGTGGTTCAAAATGACGAGGCACCTTAATAGAGCACAGTCGTACTTTCACCTTCGTAGTGTTTTTATCAAAAACGAAAGACGCTTTCTTATGACTTAAAATTCGCATAGCCAACGGCATAGTGAGCTTGGCTTGTCCAAGTGTCATATGCAACTACAGTAATTTTCTACGTGATTTATTAATAAATCCTCCCTGGAGACAAGGCTCCAATTTTTCCTAGAGATTTTAATGCTAATCTATCCACTTCCTGTAGCATCAAAGCGGTCTTTCAGCTTAGATAAAAAAGTAACAGTTGGAGAGCAACATGGCGTATGTGGTCGAACAGAGCTCTTCAGAGGGAATGGTCTTCGGTTTGATCCAAGACACTGTTCAACAACGGAAGATAAATATTGCGTTTTTTCACTTCTGCGTGCACGTCTGTCTTGGTGAGTGCTTGGAAATCTTCCGAATTTCTTCCTTTGCGACATGTGAATACGATCTGCTGTCTGAGAAAAATTCTCCGAGAAAGCAATTTACGCGATGAATATTAAAATTACTCACAACCCTGCCTTCGACCATCAGGGGGTCCACTGCCCTGTGCCAATAGGGAAACAGATGCAAATCTGAGTGATATAAAGTAATGGTCTTCTCATTGTGAAAATCTCACAATTGACTGGAACTTGAACTTTTGGAACAGGATGGGGTACTCATGTCGCGGAGAGAAGACATCTCAAGTTGATGTAAAATATATTTATCTTTTAAAAATGCCCAAATTAATGTTTGCGTGTTAATGTTGTATAAAAGAAATGTGTTTTTTGTTATTCAGCTTTCCTGGAGGCGACAGGGTCTTGAGAAAATTACACTTACTTTAATATTTTAGACGATTTTTGAGTTAAGCAAGTAGCATGACCTCCTTCCATTACATGGACAAATGGCTCGTAACATTGCTGTTGTTGCTGTTGCAGCAGCATACTTCCCTGTACCTAGCCCTGAGATGGACTTTACCAGTTGGATAGAAGCAGCCGGATGGAGTCTTCGTGGTTTTGAAGCAGGGAGCAAGCAGAAGATTCCCAAGACTTGACCTGCCACCCCCAGATGAGTCACCTCACCTGGAGGACACTGCGGCCAGATTTAGTGAGCCCCGGCCGCCTTTAGCGAAAACAACGGAACCTTGGCCAGCCTGGGACTCAATCTCACTTCCTTCCGAAAGTGAGAATGACTCCCTCATTAACCAGGCTTCGTGGCCTCAATATTAGGATGGGATATAAAATTATACAGGAAAACAAGGGTACAAAAATACATAGAATTATGAAATTACAAGAACATGTAGGATCACAAAGTTGCAAAAATACGTGGAATTACACACTTACAGGAATACATAGAATTACAAATGTATGAAAATACGAAGGATTACAATTAAGGACTAAAAAAGAACAACACACTAAAAGAAAATGAATTTGAAGAGGAGCTCATAAATCAAGAACAGTCTATTGAAAAGAGTCCATTAAAACAGGTTGAAGCTGCTATTTGCTTAGTAAAGTCTAAGCACTTAGGCTAAGTACTTAAGTCCAAGTACATAGACTTGGGATATTAGTAGAGGAGGGTCAATGATGATTCTTCTTGAACCACGTGAATAAGCACTCTTGACTAATAAGGAAGTCCATTAGTTGGTTTAGTTTTCATCTAGAGGTCTTGTTAGAGAGTACGTCTCGTTTCCAGTTAATGATCCACTGCTTTGCAGGGGTTGATAAATGCCACGTAGAAGTGAGTGGGCAGACCGTGAGATAGTGTATTGGGTCTCCCTCGTTACCACAGGTACAATTTGGGGTTTCCGTTAGACCCACCCTGTAGAAGTAAGTAGGGAATGGGCCATGGCCGTCATGAAAAGTATTTGTTTCCTGGTCCAATTTAAAGATTTGTTTATGTCTTCAAAAGTAACATACATGCATACATAGCAATGCAAGCGAGTCCCGGACTTTATCTTAAGGTTCACAAGTTAAGAAAATGTGCCTATCACCAAGCGACTTTTTGAACCGCGGTCAGGTAACGAGGTCTCACCTGAACAGACACCCTCCTCATCACATGCACGCTGCACAACGCTGAAGGACTTTGCACTTCACAGGCGAAAGTGGACAGGTCCACGGAGCTCCAGCAACCCTGTGAGGGAGAGTGTGGTCACCCTTCCAGCCACTGCACGCGGCAATTTATGTTGCACTTTGCTGATCTTAACAGGATGCGGCTTGAAGCTACTAAGGTTCTTCTATAAGTAACACTAAATTCGAATACACGATATTGATTTTCATGTTTATATTTTATTAACATGAAAGTCAATGTCGCATATTTGTATTTGACTTGTAAATTCTTCCACAAGCGTCCATTACTGGCAGCCTTCATTGTTTCATTACATCCCACTCATATCGCAATTTATAGGCTCGAGAGTCCCTTCAGATTTGATCACTTGTATAATGTGTTTCAAAAACTTTATTTCCATACCATATATTTCGCATTTATAAATTACTTTTTTCCAAGTAATGTATTTCATATCACATTTAATATTAAACTCAGTTAATGACAGATCATACGGGAAAACAAGGCCTATATCTGTTTTTATGATTGTAGGGGTGCGAAGCCTATATCTAGGTTGGTGATCAGCATAACGCGAAAGGCCTCAGTGCCCTAGCATGCTTGGTACTCAGTTTATCAACCCACTGAAGGGATGAAAGGCTGAATGGACCTTTTCCAAACATAGGATCGAACGTTTGGTCTGTGCTTTGGGACCCTAAAGTGATAACACTACGCCACTGGGCCTTATGAAACTGAATAAGTTAAAGTAAGTTTTCTAACTTTTTTCTGCTTTTGCAAAGGAAAATTACCAAACCTAAACCATACGGAATTATTGCATTACAATTTTATATTTACCACAAGAAGCTAGTTTATTTGAAAATAATAACAATATTTTCAAAAGAAATATAAAATATTCTTTTTATAATGTTAATTTTGCAATGAACCTCGAGATACATTTTCGATAATTTAAATATATTTTAATAGCATAATTTTAGATTACTTACTACTTTGCTGTAACAAACATTGGCTAAAGAGTACTTAAAAAAGATTCTCACATTTGAAAAAGAAAGTAAAAACACTTCTCTAATTGTGTCATTGTTAATTAAAACTTAAACATAAAATTTTTATTTTTATTTCATGTGAAAGAAAACTAGAACTGTCAAAGATTCAATTTAGAAAAAGATAGCAAATTGTAGAAAAATTTTAAATCAATATCGCTGATTTTTTTTTTAATTTTAATATTATATAACTGAATAAAATAACTTTGAAAAATAATATTCCATATTTTCTAATATGTTTTTGACATTGCATACTGAATAATCTGACGCCATTTTCAGGCGTTTTTAATATCCATCAAGTAAAATAGCTTCCGAAAGGACTTTTCATAGATAGTGGGTCGTGATCACGTGTTGCAAAGTAGAGACCGGAAAACTCCCTAGCACCCTCTCGAGAGATGTTCATTCAGGAGGCAGAAGCGTAAGATCCATTTCTCGTTGTTCAGCTGAAGTTGGGATCAAACCCGTGATCTTATACTTCGGAGAGGAGTTCCCTGAAAGATGATGCGCTGTCTCGTTGTTGATGCGTTGTCCCTCTGTAAATAACGTGCAAATTACAACAACGAGAAGAGGAGGCCCTGGTCTGTACCTATCAGTTATCAGGTTACACCCCCTCTTCAAATTAGAAAAACAAACACCCCGCACTAAGTGCCAGGCGCCCGCTGAGATCCAGAACTCGACTACGTAGTTGAGGACTAAAAATGAAAACAATGTTGGACTTACAAGCCTATAGCTGTATCACATCTCAAAGAAAGAGGTTCATTTGAACAAATTACATTTGAGTACATAAGAGAGGAAAAATTGAAAATTAAAAATGAAAACATAAGTAATGTGTAAATTAAAGCAGAAGAGATTAATTAAGTATAAAAGGTGGTTGAGATTACTATTAACCACAGCTTCTATTTTAGTTTAAATTTGGGTTAACAAATATGCATTAAAGTGAAATACTTAAAAGGAAAACATTTGGTCACATATTACAGGAATAAGATATAGTAATTCCATGAAAAAGAAAATCGACAAAGGTAAACATTAAAGAAAAAAAGATAGAGTAGACGACGAAATAGTTATATATATCAGAAATAGAGTGAATCATTCATAAAAGTTCAAAAAGTACAGGATTGACATAACAAGTCTCGTTAATTTGAGAAATCCAGTTTAAAAAAGGTATAATGATTCTTACTTATATGAAGAACAAAATTTTAGGCTAAATACAGTAAGATGTGTAACAGACAATATGGAAAATTAAAGTAAAAACTTACAAAATTAAGGAAGTATGCTGCAATTGTCCTTGCTTTATTCATCATCTGAGAGGTTAAGTTCAGAGTCATTTTGTATTTGTGATGTGGTTTGTACTGGCGTGGCGCATAAGTCAGTCCTTTTGTAACCAGCATGGACATAATATTCATCCCTCTTTTAACTCTAAATTTATCACCAATAATAAACTTGATGAAAGCGATGTCTGATTGTGAGGAATAGCGAATTAAGTGGAGGCCCACCGTATAGCTGCAGTGTTCCACATAATGCAAAGACGTGTAAATAACAAGGATCGGAAACGTCTATTTAGTAGGCTAGAAGTCCCGTTCGTCATCGGAATAAGCCAGACAAATCGCTCCACCAACTAAGAAAGACCATGCACCACAACCCACAGAATCAAGAAAGAGCTCTTAATTTGTCAATCCTTCCTGTGTCCGGACCAGGTAGGCAATCCCGTGTTGAGTCGAATTAAGCCACGGGCTCCATTTCTGGTGTGCCCTTCCGTCAATTCCTTTACGTTTCAGGTTTGCAACCATACTTCCCCCGGAACCCAAACGCTTTGGTTTGGACGTGAAAGAATGTCCGATGGATGTCCGTCGACGTCCTACGGACATTCTTAGGACCCCACAATGACCGGAAGTAGTACGTACGTAGGTCGTCCCACGTATCTCCGAGACTGACGTTATTTGGGCGTGATTTGGCGTATATTTAGACATTCAAATAACAGCCATAAAGTTTTTTATGTATTTTTAATATTAATTAAATGAGCGTCATCATTGTTTTTAAACAATATTGCAGTTAACTTTATTTTATTGTTATATTATATGAAAATAAAGCTTAAACATACTTTATTTACAAGTAATTTGTGTATTTTAGTTTGACATTTTTCACATAAAGTTCTTTTCAATTAATTTTTTTTTTTTTTGTGTGTAGTAATTTCATTACAGAAATTCGCCGTTTGTTTTTTCAGTGAATGAATTTCTCGTTTTTCCTTAAGGAGAGAATTTTTTTAATTTCCTTAATTTTTTTTGCTACATTGTTCTGAATTTAGATTAATACTGTTCTGAAAAATAAATTATTGCAATAAAATTAAAGTATTAACTAAAAATGTCCTTCAAATGAAAAAAATTTTATACTTCTGAATGAAAGAATTCTTACTAATAAGGGTGCATGGAATATATTCCATGCACCCTTATTCTTGCGCCACGCATGCTTTGAGCACCAAAATATGATGCCGACATTAACCGTGTCAGTACCAGACAAACAATCACTTCATGCTTGAATAAATAATAAAAATATATCGCTGATTAAAAATTGTTTATTAAAGAAATGGAAATAAAATTATCCTAAAGGCATTTTGCGAACTAAATACTTTCTTATGAATTGAAGCACTTATTATTTCTATGCGACAAGAACACATTTGATAATAAAACCTCCTACAACCTATTAAAGTTTCTTCATTTTGTTGTTGTTGTTGTTGTTTTCCTATGACACTTGGACAAGCCAAGCTCGCTTTTGCCTTTGGCAGTGCGAAATAAGTCAAAGGGAGCGTCTTTCGTTTGGATCAGAGCACCACGAAGGTGAAAGTACGGCTTTGCTCATTTTAAGGTGCCTCGTCATTTTGAACCACGGTCAGGTGACGAGGCCACACCTGAGCTGGCACCCTCCTCTCCACATCTGCGCCACACCAGCAGAAGGACTTTGGATGTCACAGATTAACATGGACACGTCCCCAACCTTCGGAGTTCCAGCAACCCAGTGAAGGAGAGTGGTCACCCTCCCAACCACTGCCCGCAGCAAATGATGCTTCACTTTGCTGAGCTTACGGGAAGCTACTGAGCCACTGGAGCTGTTCTTCATCTTGATTGACAACCTGAAGTATATGAACAAATAAGAGTTTGCGCCACGTTCTCACACATTCTCTCCTTTTCTTTTTATTCGTTAAAATTTGATGAGAAGTACATTATACTTTCAGATGGATCCTCTGTCATGAGATGTGTTGCTCACCGCGCAGGACGCCATTTTGAAAACGTAAAGTAATAAATATAAATGGCGGCGTACTAATTTCATAACAATAAACGAGTTTTTATCCATTCAAACGTTTTTGTTTTATTCTCTTTTCCCAATGAAGGATATGTTTTGGCGTTACCCTGTAGCTTATGCTCAAAATAATAAGACAAGCTCTTAAATGATATCAATCTTACTGGCTATAATTGTTAAGTGGTTTTCAATTTAATGAAATTCTTTGAAATAAACATTTCAATTTAAATGAGCGGTTAAATTTCACAATCCAAATTTGACTCCAAAGGAAAATGAATGCATTATAATTCTCCTTTTTTATTGAAATTAACATAATAAATAGATTTGGAAAGACCATCATTTAAATTAGCATCTTGGCAAATGCTAAGGATTAGGGCTATTTTTATTTACATCTAATATACTTTCAGGATTCCTAGTGAATGAACATAGTTTGACATTCATTTAATGGACAATCGTGAAGTACCGTTATCATTGGTAATCACATAAGGCATGTATTTAGTAACATGGGGCCGTGGTAACCTAGTGGTTAGGGTATCGGTCTTCCATCCGAAAGGGCGGGGTTCGATTCCCAATGCCGCCAAAGACCCACCGAATACATGCGATATACGTGCTCGTTAAATCTGTGGAATCGAAAGTACTGTGGTCGGTCATTGAGCTGTTACCATGGGTGCAATGGTCAAGAGAAAATTTCCTCCCTCTTCAGATCAATGTCAAAATTAAGGGAGTGGATCTTCTGGTGGTGCCATCTATTGAAGAATTTAAAAAAGCGCAAAGACAACTTCGAGGTGCTTTGATTAAAACGAAAGACGCTCCCTATTGACTTAAATTCTCATAGCCAAGGCAAAGCGAGCTTGGCTTGTCCAAGTGTTATAAGTAACAACATTTAGTAACATGGTACAAGTTTTTTTAAAAAAATAATTGGAAGGAATGTTTTTCTTAGAGTAACAATAGGAAGTTATGAAAAACGGTCACATTATTGAAAATTAAAATAAGTACGTTTTCCATTGTATGAAATGAACAACTCTCAGACTGGAATGTACATCCATCATTTATTGTGCAATGATGTCCATTCAATTTTTTAAACGAATTTTAATACTTTATTGGCCTGAAAGCTATTGCAAGTTGTTCTGAATAATTGAATATTCAATCACTTATAAGAGCTAATTGGAGAGTCCCAATGGCTCAGTAGCTTCACGTCGCTTCTCGTGAGATCATCAAAGTGAACCATCATTTACCGAGGACAGTAATTGGGAGGATGACCACAATCTCCCTCACTTGTTTTGCTGGAGCTTCGTAAGTTGGGAGCAATTTTTACGTGCCTCTTGAGAGGAAACTCTGAAATTTTCTTGATGCTTAAAGGGAATTTTTTTAACGGATCATCATATTTACACGAATATAGGTCACACTTAAGCTTTTGATTCGAAATTGTTGATGAAAGAAAATATCCAATATATACTGTGAACAAGAGCGGTCCATTTCAAATGGAGGTTAAGGGTGTTATGAGCTGGTGGTATTTAATCTAGTACATTATATTTTTCTCAAAGAGTTCAGTAAGACAGAGTTGATGTAGTTCTTGTGACACCTTCTGTCAAAAATGGAAGGTGTCTTGTTTCTACGGCAACAGACAGTCATTGACAATTTGACGAGATCTAATTTCGTAATAGACAGACAATACCTTCAAATAGATATACTGTAAGGATTTTGCTTCATAACATCCAATTTATTTCTGCCTTTAAGAAGAATATTTTATAGAACGCGGGCCATATTCATGTGTCACAAGGGAGGAAGCCTGGAAAACTCATAAAATAACCATATAAGTACAAATATAGCATCCACTTTGTGAGTTGTCAAGATAACCGTGAAATCAAATCTATGACTTACCGAATCTGTAGAAAGATGAAATAAATAATGTTTTTCCCAAACAAAATTTTTTTATCAAAAAATCATGTAAAAGGTTTACAAGCCACATAACAAAAAAGTATTAAATTTTGCAACATCATGTAAACAAAATGTGTTCATTATACAACTCAACATTGTTTTGTGCACTATGATAATGTGTAATTGATAATTAAACCGATCTATACTGTGTGATATGTTACGCACACGATTGCTGGGTTGTTTTTAAATACGTGTCATATTGTGCTTTGAGTATATAAGTGTGTGCTGAAAAATTCTCATTATATGTGATCATTTTATGGCTTAAGTTTTATTCTATAGTTTTTGTGCAAAACTTTCCACAAAAATTCAAATTGTAACGTTCTCGGAATAAACAGCAACACCGTCTAGCTCTAAATAGCATTTATTACAAACATTTACAAGAACATTTACAAAATAATCCAGGAACAGAAGAAAACATTGCTACTATAAAGAAAATGGTTGATGTAGACTGGCGAAAGTCCTGCCAGCAGATAGAGAAGAATTTACACCTCCATGCACCAGCAATTCATTCCATTCTGTGTCACCATTTATTCATAAAGAAGCTTTGTCGCCTCTGGGTGCTTGAAGAAAGAGCAAATGACTTTTCGTGTGACTTAGTGTCGAAAGATTTTAAAAGTTTCTGATGTGAACATTATATAATAGGTGACGAGAATTGGCTTACTATTACGATGTGCCGATCAAAGCTCAAAATAAGGTTTGGATGTTTGATGATAATTACTCACCCGTAATTACCAGAAAACTCGGTCTATTTAGAAAAAGAAGATAGCTATATTTTTTCAAACTGAGTGGAAATGTAGAGCGTGTCATTTTGAACATACTAAAGACAGTTACAGTTAACTGATACAATGGCCTAAAATCATACAGTACATGAAAAACTTCGACCCAAAATCAAGAATGGATATCTAGTTCCTCCACCAGGACAATACTTTAGCTCACCAAATCAAAGTCTGCACCGAATATTGGACCACTATTTAAGTGAAACCATATAGGTCATCTGCCTTACATTCCAGACCTTGACTCTTGTAACTTCACTCTGACTCCAGGTGTGAAAAATGAAGCTAAAAGGAAAACGATTTGATGGAGACTAATACCTTCTGAGGGCTTGAATCAACAAGTGTGACTCAATCGTTGGCAATGAAATATCTGCAATTTCAAAGCTGGTTTAAGGCCTGGTTTCGGCGCATGGAAAAGTGTATTCAGTGTGCTGTGAATTAATTACTTTGAAGGAATTCAATAAATAAGGATGTATTGCAAAACTTATTTTACGTAGTACTCTTTATTTTTTACCAGCTCACTTCATGGCAACTATCGTTTGATTTATTGTTTTTATTATTGTTGCCATTCGATGACAGCTAAATACTGGTTGCCACTCTAAATCTGATAAATATTGCAAGGTTACAAAATTCAATTGGAGATAAATTGTATTAATAAATGTAAAATTTACCGAAAATATTTAATATTTTCCACAGTATTTTATAAATATAGGTAATAATGCCTTTTAAATTTCTTTTATTACATATTAAAGTGTTATAACAATGAAGTTAACATACAATAATTGTTTTTAGTATACAAATTAGTCATAAAAATAATCGAAACTCTACGAATATGTTTAAAAAATAGCTTGCAATTACTAAAAAAAATACTTTTTAGGAAAATAGCAAGCCAACTAAATCTTTCAAACGTTAGTTGGCGCATTCCAGCCAACCGTGGCGAATATTGGCTTCTTTAAAAGGAGCTTTTCAATTAAGAATTTTTCACTATCGGTGCAATGTCATAATTGTTTTATCTTACTTCATGGCGCTTTCACATTAATGATTTGGCTGGTATCCATTATGCCTGGCGAATTAATTCTTTGAGGTCTGATTACATTCGACGGAACAATTGATGCACGAGAGCTAATTTATGATGGGGTTTCTTCTTAATTGGCATTTTCTAGTCTCATCCTAGATCTGATAACTTTTGTCGTATAATAGTTTGGTTCAATAATATTTCAGGCATCAAACTTCGGAATACTGTACAGAATTTTCTGAATTACTTGATAAAGTAGTTGTCAATCCATAATACACAAATGTTTTTATGAATATTCTAATAATTTAAGATTAAAATGATTCTCATTCTGAATTCTTCATTTGATTTTATATTATTTTAATGAATTTCTCACTTTATAATAGTAATTTTTAAATAAATAAAAATTAATAAAAGAGCAAAACGTGATTTTGTTTATTACAAAAAGTGTAAATGCAAGGTATTTGTTTTGTTCCACATCAAAATCTTTATAAAATTTCGCTTTAGGTATCACAAATTTAGTATAACTGGTACTGTTACTAAAATACGCGCAATTTTGTAATTATTTAAAAGATTTAATTAAGAAGAAGGTAATTATTTTTCCCTTATAAGCCACTTTATCAAGTGGCTTATAAGGGAAAAATTATATATGTACTTGTAATAATTAATTAGTTGTTTCTTATTAAAGGTACTCATTTTTAATGGTTTATTAAAAATGGATTATTATATGCACAAATTTAAAAATTTCAGTATTTAGGAAGATGTTTTTATCATGTTATACACGGAATGTTCCTTATACTAGAAATGTAAGTCAATTTGATGACATCATATAAATAGTTTCACCGTCAGAGTGTGATGTCATTTTAAGGATTCAATATGAATTACCTAAGCAAAAACAAAAATAATGAAATACCAAATAGAAACCAAAGTTTTCTGTAAGATACGAACTTAAGATTATTTGAGTTGAAAAGTTATGTTTCTTAAAGATAATATTAAATATAAGTATTGTTGTTAGAAAAAAACTTATTTTATTAAGAAAATAAAATATTAAAAAGAAAATATAATTTTATATTAATATCAATGCGTCTTGAAAATATATTGATAAATGTTTTAAAAAATTAAAATTTGCATGTAAACAAGAAAATTTAAATCAGAACCATATGGTTCATCAAAAAATTTCTTACGCAATAGGCACCAAATTACATCAATAGAAATTTGGGGAGAAATATACAAATTATTTGGAATTTTGAAGACAACCCTGTTGTAAATCTTTAACTCAGGTTAACGAATAACATAACAACAAAAAGCTGTTCCAAAGTATTGGATCGTAAAACTAATTTTTAAAATTGTCAAAAGACAGAAATCAATCTCTGGGACAGAAAATATACAATGTATATTAAAATCTTTTTGAATCATTCTAGATTAATAATAATATAACAATTTTATAACAATCATATAAATAATTACAGATGCTAAATGGGGGGTAAAAGTTTACAACTGGGTACCTCTTGATTCTTTGGCGATATTTTTGACGCCAAGATAGGTGCCAAGATGTGACTAACAAGATGGGCGCTTCACAAAAGCTATACAAAGAAAGTATTATCAGGATTACCAGAAGTTAAAGTTTATTGCGCCAAAATGTATCGCCAACCCACACAAATAGTGCGCAATTTTACACCGAACCCATGGGCCATATTCGCGTGTCATAAGAGAAGAAACCAGAGAAAAACCACATAGCATCCAACCGAAAAGATAATCTGACAGCAAGTAAAACCAACAATTATTGATAGAATTTTCGTTTCTGCGTATTCTGTTATCACGTGTGAAACATAGTGCTTTAAAACTAATCAGGATTTAAAGGCTTTCAAACTAACAATGTATTCAAATAAAACAGGAGAAATTTTATTTTTTATATAATATAAGAAAAACTACCTATGAAATTTAAATTTAATGGAATTTATATATATTGTATAAAATTTCTCCTGTTTTATATGGAAACATGGTTAGTTTGATACCATTTAAATCTTGTTGAACTATGCTACACACTTAATATCTGAGCTATATATATATATATATATATATATATATATATATATATATATATATATATATATATATATATATACAGACATACACAATACACATTAGGTCTACCGAAAAGTTTTGATCGATGACAATGTTTTAAAACCATATTAGAGCAAGATCATTTTCTGACAACATCGGAGATCGCTGAAAGATTAATTCAACTCAGCAAACTATTTCGGACCTTATTCGGAAGGTAAGATCGGTTTGGAAATATTCGAATAGGGTGCCACATGAATTGAGTCAGAAGAATTTTGATTATGGAGTGATCATATGCCTATCGCTATTTGTTCGGAACACAATCGAACCCTTCTAGAAGCGGATGGTAACTAGGAAGGAAAAGTGGATTACCTACGAAAACATCTTAAGAAAAAGAGTAAATTGTGTGAAAAAACCTAGTCCAATACATTATGTGTATTAAAAATTGAATGAAAATATCAATTCAAAAAAGTATTGTCAGCTATTAGATAATTTTAAGACAGCTGTCCAAAAAAAAGACACCGGCGATGTTCCAAGAAAGAGGCCAAGAAAAGAGTTCATTAAAAAGTTGTAGAACAATGCTGGTAAATTCTGTCCCACACACCAGATTCTCCGGACTTATCCCCCTCTAACTATCACTTGCTTTTGTCCTTGCAAAATTTTTTCAAGGGCAAAAAATTCACAAATGAAGAAGATATCAATCAAGCACTGTTTCCATTTTTCACATCAAAAAATGAAACATTTTTCAAAAAGTGGGGTATACGAATTGCCCTCAAGCTGGCAAGAAGTCATTAATAATAATGTCATAGGGTACATCAGTAAAAGGAATTACAATGACGTGAGACTGGTTTTTCCACCCTCGTCTTTTTTGCGTTTTAAAGTATATTCCGAACCACAAAACATTCTCCCCCTAGGTTGGAGTCAATCCGGGAGCATTAACTTTTCAGCTACGAGGTAGGCAATTATCCTTTAAGGTCTTAAATTTCAATTATATCTAGTAACCATTAATACATACATATAAATTTTTCGCTATCGTTTATTTTCCTTTTTTACGTCGCCAGATTCAGCCTCGATCGAGCATTTAAGAGTAAATGTAAAGTATTCCATTGTGTGTGCTTATAACACCCCATTTCTTGGATTTTGTGGTCAAAATGCATGAGGATTTCTTTTAGTGGGTATTGATTAAAACCAACATCCTTGTATACCCAATCTCTGATTGTAGCAAATATCAGTCAGAGAAATTTTAGGACAATAATTATCCTTTTAAACCCAATGCTTCAGTTATCTTATTTTTGTTAATAAACATATAAATTTTTAACTATATTTCTCATCATATATTTGACACAGTGTAGTTGTTGTTGCACCAGCATGCTTCCCTGTACCTTTCCCTGATATGGGCCTCTACCTGTTAATAAAAGCAGCTGCATGGAAGTTTTTTTTTTAATTAAGAAGCAAGAATCAATCAGAAAACCCCCTAATACTTGACCTGCCACTCCCAGAGTTATCATTTTACTTAAAAGACATTGCGAGTAAGACCCATTGAACGTGAATCAGCCACCATGGGTGAATACAAAGGATCTTCGGTTTTTCCGGGATTCGAACTCACAACCTTCCGATGCCCTAACCAACCAGGCCACCGTAACCCCTGACGCAGTGTAGTGAATAACTTAAGGTCTTGAAGCTACAGTAAGAGATTTTAATAACCACTGCTTAAATTACAATACACAAATACTTATGATTGTGGACCATATTCACGTGTCACTAGGAAGGAAACGGGAAAAATTCTCAAGCACCCATCCCACCACACTTTCCATTAAACGCAAAAATTTATCTCTTGCTATTAAACAATGAATAGAATCGAACCCATAATCTTCTGCTCTAAACAACGCTGCCCTTACTATAGGTCACGGAGATACCTCTTTGACATATATTTTGGTACTTAGTATTTAACAGCCTAACTGCCAAATGCTGTTGTAAGATATTTCATTATATACAGCGTATTTGCCTACAGGGTAGATTTTTCATAGTGGATCACATTCATGTGACGCAGCAACTCGGAAAACTCCCAAGCACCCACTACAACAAACGTGCATGCAGGAGACATGTATGCACAACACCACCTCCCGTGGTTCAACAGCTACTAAGAACGAACACCACGATGCTATTGTCTTTTTTGTGAGAGTCATTCGATTGAAACCTACAGACATTCATATCCTAGATGTGAATCGAACCCATGACCTGCTAAATGGAAAACCAGAGTTTGAATCACTCAACTGGAAAAATAGCAATTAACTATTGGAATTCAAAATTTTCATTAACTCTTATATCTATTTATTTTTAACATAAATATGAGATTCAAAATATTATTTTTTACATCCCGTTATTCCTTTCTACGATAATTATTATTTTTGTGACAGGAAATTTTTAGAAGTTATATGTATCAGATTACTATTACCATAAGTAAGAATATTTGCTCTATTTCTACTCAGCTCTTTTTACCTGCACCTTCTTTATTTTGAGAGAAAGAATGCATGAATGCTAACTGTCAAGTAAAGCAAAGAATAGAAATTTTTGTTAAGGAAAAAAAATATTATTATAAATTTGTATTATAGTACAGGAACATTAATTTTATATTTACATTTTATTGATTTGCTTCTGTTGCTAAAAAATGTTTGTTTTCATTTTAAAATTGATATATTAACAAAAAATCAACAATGAGTCAAAAATTCGCATAAAATATTTTAACCATTTTACAAGTTAATATAAACTTGTTTAACAAACATTTATTTTATTAAATAATTTAATAATTTAGGAAATTAAATCCTACGTTGTCACGAAATCAAAGTATAATAAATTATAAATAATATATTCTGCTAATTAAATCGCTGTAATTTTCACTTTTTTATAAAAGAATTATTTATTTCATAACAAATAATACTTTAAGTGTAATTTAACTGATTTAATTATACTATATTTCACTCTTAACTTAATTTTAATCATATAAGAGCAGTGCATGTCTTATTTAGGAATATAAAAATACCGCTTTGTATTCTTTTTTTAATTAACGGTAGATTAGACAAAAATCCTCTTCAGACAGAAAGAGAATAAAATACCAATGAGTTATTTGAGATCTATCACAATTTCTCTAGGTCACACTGTCTGCACGAGGACTGGGGTATCTAAGGATACAAAGGATTTATTTATATCCTTCGAATCCTCCAAGAAAAAGCCAATTACATGCCAATTCGAAAACTTTTAATAAAATTCAGTTTTTCCTGAGCATGGATAAAATCTCATAGAAGCGAAAATTGCAACATAAAATCTTAGTATTTTTTTTATCAAGAAATTACGACAAATTTTTAATCTTATTATAAATGCAAATAAGGTCATGCAATAAACGTAAAACAACTTTTTTCTCTCTAGTTATATATATATACTATATATATATATATATATATATATATATATATATATATATATATATATATATATATATATATATATATATATATATATATATATTGGTATAATGTTATGATAGTCGAGGCAAAAGGAAAAATACAACAAATACTGTTTGTCAATTATAAGAATAGCTCCATGCTATGTAGTTTAGTTAGAGGTGGTTGCTAAAGTAACAAGAGCTTCGCATTTCAAATGGAAATTAAGAGTGTTTTGAACTGCCTGTATCTCATGTTATTCCAAAGGCGTTAAGTGAGCCAATGTTAGAGCCTTTGTCTTGGCTCCCCCTGTCGAAAATGGAAAGTGTCTTGTACCCATGGCAACAAATAGCTACAGAAAAATTGGCGGGAGCTGTTTACGATGCAGACAAACAGCACCCAGTTGTCTGCGTGGCAGAAATATAAATTTGAATAACAGACACATATTATAGCTTTTTGAATGGGTTTTACCACTGTTAGGCCATGCTACGTGCATAAAAGCTGATACTTCCATCTTCAATTGAGGACTCAGAGACTTGGTTGATTAGGCCATTGTCCTCATTATCGGTAGCTTGAATCCCGACTTAACCGTAGATCCACCTTTTTCACTAAAGGCTTCTGGGCACGTTCAATAGGTCGTGGTCGCAATGTCCTCCAAGTGAAACAATACTTCTAGAAGAGGTAGGCGAATTATTAAATGGTTCTTCTGCTTGATCCCTGCTTCTAAATTATGAAGTCTGCCATCTGGGTGTTTCCACCGAACTGGTAGAGCTCAACTCTAGGTCAGGTAAAGGAAAATATGCTGATAAATCAACAACTTTCACTTTTAACACAAAAAACAATGCTGATACATTAAATAATGATAAATCAACACTGAGAAGACTGTCTTTAATGGCAATTAATTGTTTCCTTTTGTATCGTTCTTTATGCGATAGTAAATTATTATCAAACATAAGAATAAAGAAATCCACATTGCCAGAACTATAATAAACTTTTAAATATTCTACAAAACCCAAGAACATCTTAAAGAATTTTGCAAAATTGTTAAAAAATTAAACTTTGGTAACAAATGGAAAAGTAGAACCAATATGTATAACTTTTTTTTACAGTTAGAATTACTAAACTAAATGTGACACGACAGCCCACGTGGGCCAAATGCCCATCGCTATTTTCCTTTCTGGCTATGCCCGTTTTTGTTTTCCTGACAGAGAAACCTTAGGGTTAGAAGCATTTGTCCCGATTAGGTGGTCAGCCTAGCGCGAAACCCCCAGCATGCTTGCTACTTAGTTTATTGACCCATTGAAGGGATGAAAGGCTGAGTCCATCTTGCCCAGCCCGAAGATCGAACCTCGGAACCGTCTGTGCCTTGGGAGCATGAAATACTACCACTAAACCACCGGGCTTATTTAGAGTAACAGCAACTTAAACTTGTAATGAGATTTTACATTTCTACTATTTTATTGCTTTCTAACACTATTTCTCCTTTTTTCTGTGTAAATAAAAACAATTTTCTGAGTGACCTCCCTCCCCGAATCTTGTTTCTGGGTTTGAATGGAAAGTAGCTTCATTGATTGAAATATGATTGATTGAATGATGATCTGAAATATAGGCTGAAATCGCAGGCTGCATTTCATTTCAAAATTTTGATTATATGCATAACGGTAATTAATTTTAGCTGTGTACAGAGAATATCAAAGCTGACTTGTGTGTGTGAACTCACTGTTAAATTACTGATGATGCAATATACAATATTTAAGAATATTTTTCTCTTCAAGAACAGAGATTTGGAAGCTTTGTACCGCCCCCCCCCCTCTTCTCGCCAGTTTGAAAATTCTCACCACTGCTAAACCCAGGGGATTAAATAAAAAATGTGTTAGGTACCGGACCACTATTCACAAATTTTTAAAAAATAATAATATTTACTACAGATTTTTTAAAAACTATTTTTGCAGTGTTCTATTTTTCCGTTTTCTCAATATTGGGGAAAGTATGCTGCAATAGGTGCACAAATGAATTTAATTTTATCGCAATGACGTTTGATGTTAAAACCACCAATCAGAAAGACATTTAAACTCTCGTGATATTTGTCTGGACTTCTCAGCATTTAATAACTTCATAATTAAAAGAAATCTTTAAACCTTCCAGACCTTATTCGATTTGTTTTAACAGATTTTTTTTTTTTTTTTTTTTTTTGCTGAGCAAAATAACGTTTTGAACAACGTTAAGAAGGCCACGGTATCCTGGTTAGTTAGGACATCGTTCTTGTCATCAGAAGGTAGTGAGTTCGAATCTCTATCCAACTAAAGATATTTTGTGTTCGCTAATGGCGGCTGGACACAAAAAATATGTCGTGATGGTAATGGTTTTCATGTGAAATCATGACTTTGGGGTAACTGACCTAAGTTGGGGATCCTTGTTTCTAAATTACAAGGACGCAGTTGAGGGGCGATGAGGGCACGTCCAATATGCACCCCACTGTATAAAGGGGCTATCACTTCCACCCCTTTTGTAGAACTGAAAAAAGAAAATCTTAGTAGCCAGGTATTTAAAATGATAAAACTAAGTAAAAAAAATAGTAAATATACTGTTAAAAGATAGTAAATTTCGTATTCTTTTTAATTACACAATTTTACCCCGTAGAATGGGTACACGTTGTGCACTGGAAACTACGGACCGTAAAAGTTGACGGACTAGACCTACTAATGCTAGTTTTGTAAAATATTCTGTGGACTTTTTATGTTTTTTTATTTTATATTTTGTTACATGTCCAAAGATTCGTTGTCGTTACTGCATGTGCGAATTAGATAATTTGAGATTTAATTTAATTTAATTCTAATGAAAGTATAGTATGGATAATTAATTTACATAACTTTTATGAATAAACATAAGTTAAATTAATCTAAGCTGATAAAATTTATATTTTATTACACCTGTAATATTTATAAGTTCATTGAAAATATTTTCTTTATTTTTGAACGCTTTTAATTCAAATTTTTATGAAAAGAAAAATATCACAAGAAAGTAACAGAGAAAAAAATGAAACAGTTTGAAAGAAAAAAAAATGGAAATCAAAAATATTTTCACACACATTTCGTTTACATTCCTTAATATATCCAAATGGTACAAAGCTATACTCTGTTTAAAAACCTGGTAGATTGAAAAAAGAATAAATAAGATTAAGACAACTTCTTCTGATTTGATTTGTAGAAGACTGTCTTAATAGTATAGGTATGTTTAAAGAAAATGTGTATTTATACTATATGTAAAATAGTATAAAAAAGCGAGATCGGAAAAATAAATCATTTACAACAGCTGAAATAAAACTATTTAGAATAGCTGTGCGTGAATTTAACAATTATTCACATGAATAACACGCAAATTGAATTGGCAAAAATTGAAAATCAAAATAAGAAATAAATAAATTCCTGTAAAGTATCAAATTTTTAATGAAGAACATGTGAGCACAATCAGTGATATCTGTAAAAATATTGCAATTATATTTCTTTCTAATTAATTTTAAATGAAGATTAACATTTTCATTTAAACTGTTATTGATTATATTACAAACACCAAAAGCAAATTATAAATCTTTGAAAACTAAAAATGAAAATAATAATACCACTTTTTTTTTATCCAATTTTAAAACTAATTTCCAATTGACAAAATATATGTAGCCATGTTTCCTTGGGGGAAAATGTAATTCTTGGAAAATAGATTTCTTATTCTAGCATTTTATTCTTAAAACTGTACTAGATTTTTAATTTTTTGAAAAAGTTATTGAGAAAAATTCTCCAATGTAATAAAATTTGAATAGACTTGTAAAATGTTTGATTACAATATTAAGTATTAATGGAATAAAAACTGTTTGAGAAATTATATCGATGACCTTTTCAGGAGTGAAATAAATTTCGATTTACAATGTAAATATATATCATTGTCAGTAAAAAAATATTTTCTTATTTTACTGTTGCATTTTATTAGTAACTGATTTAGTACGAATATTTGTTTTGAAAAAACAAACTTTTACTGCCTTATAATCACGACAGCATCTTACAACCTTGGCTGCCTCTATTATGCACATTTCTCAGCGTTTTTAATTCACTACAACTCTTCTTTAGTTCTTAACCTACAGGAAACTAAAATCTTCATCACTGTCGTCCAATTGTTCATCTAGTAGTTTCAAACACATTCAAAATATGTATCCATGTTTTTCTTTCATAGAGCAAGACCAGGCAAAATAATAATCCATGACGTAGTTGAAAAGTTCATAAATTATTCAGGAAGCCACCTTTAATTTAAAGGTGCGAATATTTCATGTACGAATTCCCAAGTTCTTTTCCCTTCTGAATCTCTTGGCAAGAATCAAGCCAGTTTTTGCACTTTGTTGAAGTTTCAAAACAGGAATTTTTTAAAAAAATGACGTAGTTGGCTCTACGTCAAGCCTCTTGTTTGAAAGAACAGGTATTTTTATTTATAAGCTCACGGGAGGCAGGGGTGCCCAGTTATACCCCTGAACACTGGGTATCTTGTTTCGTCACGTCTTACGTCATGCTGGGACTACGTTGGAGCTATTCATTTACTTTTGTTCATCACATGAATTGAATAGGTAAACACTTATAAAATACATGAAGACAGTTATAAGGAACTCAAAAATTATTTTATGTCTTAAAAATAGGAATGCGTTGAAATCAGCTGTACATATATATATACGTACCTGCATACTGATGTTAAATTTATTCTGAATTTATTTTTAATGTGGAAAAAAATAGTTTTAAATTTTATAAGTTACAATTGTTTTAATATTTTATAAACAAGTATCAATATTATGAAGAAATTATATACAATAGTGCACAGAAATTAAATAAATCAAGATTAGCCAATTAATTTCCATAATTTTCATAAAAATTTTTATATAAATATAAAATGTTATTTTGTGTAAGTATACTTATTCAATTAATTCTTGATGATAATTTAAATATAAAAATAAAAATAAAGGACAAATCGTATAGTAAAGAAAGTTTTATTCGCAGATAAATTATAGTCGTTTAAATTAGTTTGGTAAGAAAAGAGAGAGCGATAGAAAGGATGGTAATTTGCATAAAAAAATAAACCGAAATAAGGAATTTAGGAATCGAATTTAACTTTTTCTATTATTAATAAAAAATAATTAACTGTTATATAGAAAAATAGATAACATTGATATTTTGAATTACAAACTTACATTTATCACGAAAAAAACAAAGATTTCAGAACTTATAGAAGTTTATACTTACTTATATAAATAAATTAATATCGCTACATCACATAATATATTTATTTATTCTAAATATAAAACTTTGATTTTATTTCTTTCATTTGTAAATTTTAAATAATCCATATAAGATGGAAATTAATATAGTTTAGTTTTATATAAGATATATGTTCTGTACTAAAAAATGTACATTTGCAATATTTTTCATTATGCAGATATTTTCAAAAGTTCCTAATACAAATGTGCGTGGATATTAATTATCATTTAATTATATTATATAGAAAAATTATAAAGATTAGGAAGAAGACAGCATTTTATTTTAAGGAAATGAATATTTGGTAATGTCTGGAATGTTTATCAATAAATCCTAAAAATCATAATTTCTAAACAAGAAATATTAGAGAATTTAGGAATTAGTTTTGCTAATAAAATTTTATTTATTCCACTTTAATTCGAAATTTATGCATCCATTTGCCCTACAAATATTCATTTTTTGTTTGATAAAAAAGCAAAATAAAATTTAATGAATAACAAAACCAGAATCATTTCATTATGTTATTTATGTTTCAAGATTATTTTGCCTGTCAAGTTTAAGCATTGAATCTTTCAACACAAAAAAGTAGCAAACAAGCTCGCAAGCTTCTATGTTAAAAGAATACTTAGAACTCAATTTTGTTTTTTTAATGCTAAGTGCAATAAACACTGTCATATTTTGCCTTAATTTCATAAAATGAGTATTAACAACTTATTGTATTTTCTTCTTAATATTTTTTTTTTCATAAATAAATGGAATATCTCTGTTCGTTGATGACGTGATTCTCCAAATAAGTGTCATTAGTGACGAAAGTTAGTACAATTTTAATGATAGCTCAATCCTTACCTGTCACCGTAATTTTCGAATTCTTAACTTTCATACATTTTGAAGTCGATAAGTATTGTGTTTGTTGATAAATTAGATTATTCTTTCTAATGAGATATAGTAATCTTTTTTTGATCGGGACGTTATCTTAAAATGAGTTAGTTAAAAAGTATTTTTTGAGTTTCATACACTGGCATCAAACTTTTCTTATAAATGATATGAAATTTGCTACTAACGACATCATCTGAAAAGTTTAAGAAATAAACACGTACCAAGCATGTCTGGTGCATCGTTTCCCAAAGTTAGGCCGAGTGTAGGTATCGCAGTATTAATTACTAGTAAATTGCGTCCAAATTGTGTTATTTTAGGTAAAAGAAAAGGAAGTGTGGGTGCAAATCTCTTTCAATTACCTGGAGGACATTTGGAATTCGGGTTAGTTAAGTGATATTTTCAAAGCCTCTTTCATGAATAAAATATTGAATTTCTAATTTAAGACACAGATATCTAAAATGATTGTAAATAATATTAATTACTTGTATTTTACATAATTCATGTAAATAGTTTAAAAAAAGTAATTTTTGAAAATTGTAAATATATTGTTTTTAGAAATATATGTATAAATGTAATAATATATTTATTAATGTATGTTGATGATTCAAAACCAGTACAATTCTTATTACTAAATTTTTACAATTTTCAAATTTCTCAAGATCATATAATATACTATCATATAGTACAATTATAACAAATTATATTAAATTGGTATTTAATCTGACTATAAATCATGTTTGAATATGGTAAAGTCTTGTTTGGACCCACCACATTGCGTGTAGGCCATATACTTTAGAATGCTTACTTTGTTTCTATCCAATTTGGTGCCAATTGGATAATGTTAAATATGATGATAAAAAATTATGTTTGTATTATTGCCTAGTGTTTTTGGCACCATTTTGTTTCACTGAACACTTACATACAACAATATTACCATTTTTCTGCAAGGGGCACTCTAAAATTTGTTTCTCCCAATAGTGGAAAAAAGTCCCATACATGTTATTCATAAATAAATAATAGGTTCACAAACTTAAATAAAAATATTTTTGTATTAACCTCATCACAGTCGAAAGAAAGAGTGTTTTGATTCTTATAAAATCATATTGACTCATTTTCCATGTGTATATATATATATTTCAAATAAAAAATTTTGACTGAGAATATTATTTTTGGATTACTTTTATGTTAAGATCTATAGTGGTGCTTAAATTTAATACCAAAGTAAATATCAAAATATGTGCATTACAAATATAAAAATGTATCTAATATGAAATTGGATAGTGAAACATTTCTTTCTTTTAGATATTATTGCAAAAAACAGTTTATTTTGTAAAATGTATATAACATTATTTCAAATGCTTCTATTATATATTATTTGTCCCAGAGATTGATTTCTGTCTTTTGACAATTTTAAAAATTAGTTTTACAACCCAATAATATTTTAGTTTTGCTTAAAGATGATATAGTAATCTGAAATGTCCATTATTATTTTTCATATCTAAGTTTTAGAAATTGTGAATTTCTACCTATAGTATAAAAATAATTAAATTTAAGCATCTGTTTGAGATAAATGATGAGTGCTCTGCATATTTATTTTTCATAATCAATTATTTGTTTTTTGTGAACTACTATAATTGTAATAACAGTAACTTTTTAAAGCTTAAAAATTATTAATTTTTTATAAATCAAGTAGAATTGAAATTGAAACTTTTTTTATGTCATTGCTGTGTAGATTTTAAAAGTATTAAACTTAGATAGAATGCATATTCAATTTTAAAAATTAATTAGCAATAATACTTTTTCTCAGTATCAGTGTTAATATGTAGTGTTGGTAATATCTGAAATAAAAATGTATAAAAGGATATTTATCTCGGGTGAAAATTCAAAATATGAAACTATGGATGTTTTTTTGTTTTGAAACATTTAATTTGATAGTAATGTAAAAAAAAAAATTCTCAAGTTCAATGAATAATGAGTTTGCATAAAATTAGTAGGTTTATTTATTTATTGTTCATGAAATGTTAAATATAATAGGAAAAAGTTTATTTAAAATATAGGGTTGATTGTGTAGAAATTATCATAATTAAATTGTGCATAATACAATGTAGTATTTCTATATATTTTATTTTTGAGCAATATTAGAACATTATTTCTCAATATTCTATTGTTGCATAGTAAATAAACATCAGCATATATTGTTTAAATCTCAAAATATGCTTAAATGACATTTTTTAACAGTGAAACTTGGGAAGAAGCTGCTATAAGAGAAGTTCAGGAAGAGACTGGAATGCAGATAAAAAATGTGAAATTTTGCCATGTAGTAAATACTGTAGTCGCAGAAAAAAATTATCATTATATTACAATATTTATGAAGGGTGAAATAATGAACGCAGAATCAAATGAACCTGAAAATTTAGAGCCAGACAAATGTACAGGTATACTTCATTTTTATTTTATAAATTTTAAATAAAAAAATATTTGCACATTAGTATCACTGCAGCTGATTTTGGACCAAGTTGCATTAGTACCACAGGAATTTGGCCAGACAATCTTAATAATGAAGAGAAGAAAAAACAAAAAAAGATTTTTTTTTTTTTTATCCTACGCTCGATCTTGGTTTTTCAACCATCAGTCTCTGTCGGGCAGCCCAATACAATCTTGAGGTGAATGAAAAGTCATCTTCCGCGGAATTTCTAACTGCGACTTCCGAAAGTCCAGGGCAAGTGAAAAGGTGGTCACCAGTCATGTCCTCTAGTCCAGTGTTTCTCAACCGCCGGTCCGCGGACCGGTACCGGTCCGCAAGAAATATTTACCGGTCCGCGAAATATCCAGCTTTTATAGACCGACCACCGAGACAGTACCTACATTACAATAATAATAGTTTACTAGTTATTTATCTTTGTGAAAAATTGTGCATTGGGTCAAATTATTAATATTACAGGTCAGCGCGAACGTGCCGAAATATTTTACCGGTCCTTGTAGTAAATTCAGTTGAGAAACACTGCTCTAGTCCACAAAAAGAGCAGATTGGAGAGTCCTTCAAACCCAAACGGTGAAGGTGTTTTTGCAGATAATCAGGCCCAGTTTTAAGGTGAAAATTTGCCACTCCCACAGCTTATTCCAGGTTAGTATCCTGGCTGGCTCGCTGAAAAACTCTTTAACTGTGGTATCGCCGGAAATGACGCAGCTGATAAATTGGCAAAGGCTGGCTCAGATCTACAACAGCCTTCTCCTGCCTTGGAGTACCATACTGTTAAAAGGCTTATTAAGTCAAACATAGCCTCCTATCGTAGAAATGTTTACAAGATGTGCAAAAAAGATTCTTACTTGCATGATTTTATTTGAAAAAATTAATTGTAAATCTTTTAATCAATCAGCTGTGGTGATGCTAATATGTAAATACCTAAGAAATTATTTACAGGAATTTTACAGAATAAATATTTTTTACCCATGAAAATGTTGAGATAGGAGAAATAAAAAGTAAACTTTCATTGGTATTCTTTTATAGATAATTTTGCATTGATTTTACTTAATTTTAGATAATATTTTTGTTAGATTAAAATTTTGAAATATCTATTGGGTATAATTACTAAATAATCTTTTTTCACATGAAAATAATTTAAAATTTATGATTAGCTGATTTGTCACTCTGTCATTTTTAATTCACAGTGGCTAATTTAACCATGATCTATGGCCAAAATTAATGTTTGCAAAAAAGTGGTAAACAAACCTGGTCAATTAACTAGAATAATATTGTGATAATACATGGAAAATATATAAGGCTTTAATATTATGTTTGCAATGACTTACCTTTACAATGACTTATTACTAAGGTGACTAATTTATAAATCAATAATCAATACTTTTATACTAAATTGTATGCTAAAATAATTATCTGTGTTGAATTACCAGTGCTTCCAATTTTATTAGAAACTTTCATTTTTGCTTTTATCAGAAAATTAATTTATAGTTTTTAACATATTCTTTGTTTCATGAAATTTGCTTGAGGAATACTTTTAAATTTATTCTTTGAAATTAAATGTGAGGGCTTTCAATTTTTTACAATGAAATTCAAATATAATTGTGTATAATAAAAATGGATTTATTTCAGTTTTAAGAAATTAACTCTAGTCAAAATTTATTTTAATGCTTTCTTTTGAAAATTTTCTAAAATATTAGTCTTAAAAATTTCTTCTCAAATTTGTGTCAGGGGTGTTTGTCCCCTGACATGAAAAATGTCCCTCAGGGGTGTTTGTGGGACCCCAAAAAGTTGCCTAAAACTTTTACGGACTTACTACCTACATTTTGGAGTTTCGAGAATGGAGGGAGAAATGAAAAATTACAATTATGAACTATTGTAAATGTACGTAATTATGAAATTTTCTACTTTCAAAGCAAACAAAATTACCCAGATCAAAATAAATAATTGCCATTATTATTCTATACTTCCGTTTTGAACGACGATCCCGAATTTCGAAGAATCAAGTTCATAAATCGCCAGAATTCGTGGATATTCCAGAGCACAAAACCCCTAGTAAACATAAAATATATTAATAATTGTCATTTTCAATTACTGAAGATGTATTCTCAATTTTGTAATTAGATGTGTATAAATTGTAGTTTTTTTTTTTTTTTTTGGGGGGATATGTACCTATAATTTTGATTTTCACATCTGGATTATAACATGTGCTGGTAATTTTTTTTCTTTGGATTGAACATTGACAAATATGACTTTTTAAATGTGTTTTGAGTGAAATGTACTTTCTACAGAAACGTCTATATTTCCTAATATTTTTTATGTATGATACTCTTTCTATTATACAAATTTTTCATAATAACTGTGCATTTTTAGTTATGTATACTTTGCCTAACACAAAGAATTAATCTCTAGCATCATCATTATTTCTTCATGAATAATTTATTTTGCAACATTTTTTAAAACATTGATTTTTAATTTCTAGAAAAGTTTTCTTTATATATATATATATATATACATATATATATATATATATATATATATATATATATATATATATATATATATATATATATATAGTTTCTTCCTGTGTTTAAATGAATATTCAGTTTCAATTTCAAAAATAAATAATGTAAAAATTCTGGAACCAGAAATTTTCAAAAAGTTATTACTTTTCAATATTAATATTCTTACATTACAATATATAAATTACAAATTAATAGCATTTTGTTTTGTTAAGGTTTAAAATAACTGAAGTAATGAATGATTTCTAAAAATGAATTCAAAATAATTTAATTTTAAGAACTAATTTATTATTTAGGTTACATTTATTTATTTTAAATCTTAATTAAATAAAACATTAATTTGAAAGAAGATAGATAATATTTATGAAAATTTTTGAGAACATTTTATATATTATGTATATATGTTTAAGTAAAATAAAAAGGTTATTTATAATAATTCTCTTATTTACTATATAGAAGCATAGCTGAATTAACCTTTTAAGAAATATTTAAAAATATAAAAAATAGAATGTTTCATTGGCAATGATAAACTGGTAACCAACTTGAAAATGATGTATTTTATTCAGCTGGGCATTTAATGTGATTAAAAGATGTTAAATGATAATGGTAAAATAAAGTTTTCACATAAAAGTGAATCAATTTTAATTTGTTAATATTTTTATAGTGTTTTTAGTAACTACTGTTTTGAGATTTATTTCATTTGGTATAATTTTATTTGCCACTTTATGCTTAAATGTATTTATGTGGTGTGGCTTATCCCTCCTAGTTGACAGTAGTATCAAACTAGATCTATGAGCCTAAATGTCTTCAAATAATGGAGCCTTAGTCTCAGGATTCAAGAAGAGCTGGATTTTAATTAAACCGGTGCAGACCAAACTGTGGGCAGAAGCAGCTTGAGTAGCATTGCATTTTGGATACTGGGAATAAACTTTTTGGCCTGACATATGATGTTGTACATGAGTGTGTCTCACTTGGAAGCTTGCAAGAGCTGTCTCATCACCCCTATTAGAACAGTGCAAGGATGATTTTCCGCTTATCATTCATGCACAAGAGCTGTCCTCCAAGCATAGGTATCTTGCCTGACTCTGGTGGCTATCTCTGAAAAAGTAAAGCAGCCACCATGAGCAGTATCCTTACGAATGCCCTCTCAGGCCAGACCATCAGCAACCCATTGAAAGGTGATCTTAACATTGGCAATCAAGTTATTCCAAAGCCATACAATGTTCCTAGTCATTTGGTCCCCATGCCTCCACCATTCAGATAAATGCTGAACTCTATCATTCAGCTACGACTATCATTCAAATTCCAAATGTCGGTACAAACACTCTCAGTTATACTAAATTTCAAAGCTTTCTCAATAGCTGTTAGTTCTGCACAAAACACTGAACAGTTGTTGGTGTTTCTTAAGCAGATTTCAATGTCATTCTCCTTTTTATTAAAAAATCCACTGCCCAAAATAGCAGTATAGATCTGTAATGCATCATGATTGTATCGATAGTCTCCAGAAGCAAGTTGTCTAAGATATTCTGGGTGATTTATGTTCTTGTTTGTGAATAAGCTGAAATCAGTCTTGAAAAAGATGCAAACATGAAATGAATCTGCAACGAGCTAGAGAGACGTATTCTACTTCATTATGCATCCAAGCCTCACTTTCAGCATGGCTAAGCAAATTTTCTTTCTTGAGGTGGTAGTTATTGCTCCTACTGCACATATAACTAGACGTTCAGCCCTGGTCACCTTAAGTGGTGAGTTTTGCAAAGTATTTAGAGAGCCAAGAGCTATGTGCTTCATAGTCTGAGAGGTGGTTGCAAGTCACCTTCATACAATACAATATAATACAATATCTTTGGGGCAACTACTGCAGAGGCCAGTGATGATTCTGGCAACAGAGAGTTGGACCCTTTCTAGTCTATCAAAGTTGCTAGAAGAAACAACCTGATAGGCCTGTACACCATGTTCATGAATGGAATGAATAAGGGCAATGTAAGTATTGAGGGTCTGAGCATCTGCTCTCCAGTCTTTACCAGAAAAGTATTTCAAAAATTTTAGTCACTGTTTCCCCCTGAGAGCCAAGTTGTTTATATGGGCATGACCAACAATCTCCTGATTTAGGATGAATCCCAGATACTTGGGATGTTTTCACAATTAAATGTCTACCCAATAAATAAATTTCAGACTCATAGTTATAAAGGTGTCTATTGGTTGTAAAAAAATGCTTGAAACAGACTTTGAGGGATTAAAAATGATTTTATTTTCTGCAGCAAACTCTTCTTGCCAAAAGACGAAGGAATTAACATTATTCTGAGCAGTGATAGGGCTTTCATTAATACCTCATTATTATATTTTCAGCATATAAACCCATACAGTGATCAGAATTGGTCTCAGCCTCAATTCTAGCAATAATTAGGAAAAACAAAGTAGAGCTGAGAAAAGATCCCTGTGGGATACCCTGATTCAATCTACATTTTCCTGACACGGTACGTCACCTGTACCTGGCCTTCAAGAAGTCAGCAATCCAAGGCTAAATTCTCTTTGTTAGCGTAAAAGTAATGTAAAGTTTGCAAATAAGCTTGTACTTCCAGACCCTGTCAAAAGCTTTGGATAAATTAAGAAAGGCAGCCATAGTATGATTGATTTGAGATTGTGAGCACTCCTAATATTTTGGCTAAAATATAAAACCTGTTCCATGGTGCAATGACCCTTCCTAAAACCAAACTGTTCGGAAGGAATTAAATTGTTTTCATAGAGATAATTAGTAAACCTACGAAGAACAATCCTTTCCATGAGTTTGCATGAGATGCTAGTAAGTGCAACTGACATATAACTGTTTGGATCATTAGCCAATTTACCCTGTTTTATAATAGGAATGATAAGGGCTTCTTTCCAATTCCTAGAGAATTGTCCAGCACACCAGGAAGTATTAAAAATATCTAGGAGAAAACTCTTTCCCAGTTGACTCAAATTGAGTAACATTTGCTCATGAATATCATATGCCAACCAATTTATTAAAATCCCAGGCATAAAAGAAAGTCTGCTTTATTTCTAATATCTACCCATCAAATTAGTAGCTCCATTGTCACTACACAAAGAGCAATCAGTATAGTAAAAAAGTATTAGAATTTTTTGACTTTGGGCTGCATTCTATTAGTATTCTTTGCCTGTTTCGAAAGTTTTGTGTTAGAAGTATATGAATCAAGACCTTCACACAAGTTATTCCAACATTCTCATCTGATTTCTGAATACAGTTGCTTAATCTTTGCATTAATCAAGTTCAAGGCAAACTGAGAGAACAAAAAATCTCTCTGTAAAGCATTTCTCTAATGTAAAAGAGGCAAAAGTGCCTCGCTATTGTGGACAAAGCTAGATTTCTGTTTTTTCCTATTGCCTCTGGGAATAGCAACACAAGTGGCACTTAAAACTTATATTTGAAAACCCGCCATTTGGTATCAAGGTCGCAAAGGGGCACAGCCCCAAATAATGAACTATCTAAGAAATCTAAAGAGGCTTTGAAAAACTCCCAGTTAGCTTTTTGAAAATTAAAAGCATTTTTGCTATTTGGAGTTTTGAGGAAGTGACCAAGCTCTATGAGTACAAACAAGTGGTCACTCCCTACTGAATCCAGCACAGTCCAGCTATATTTTGAAAAGATATCTGGACTCGCAAATGCAACATCTAAAGCATCATGACTGTTATAGCTATATGAACAGTAAGTTGGTATCCCTTCATTCTGGACACAAAAGCATTGTCATCCAACAGGTCTGAAAAGTCATTGTCTCTAACATTAGCAGCTGAGCTTCCCCAAAGAGGATGCTTAGCATTAAGATCACCCAAAAAATTTAGGAATCAGTGAGCATACAAATAAAAGTATCCATAGGAAGACCATGATTGCTGGGCCTAGTACAAATTGTAGATGTTAATACAAGTGTTAGTCCATTTTACTTTTACAGCTTGAGCCTCATATTCAGAGTCCTGAGTGATTGAGCTGGTCCACAGAAGGTGTATAACTGAGTTTCTTGATTTGAAAATCATGATTGAAAAGTATAAATTTATAGTGAATCAAGGAATTATCTTGATAGATGCAGTCTAAGGAGGAAAGAGTATTTGCACCATAGAATGCAATTAGTCAACCCAAGAGTGTCATAGACTGTGCTAGTGACACATTTATGAGACCTATTCTAAGTCAAGGCGAGACCTAAATTAAAAGATGAGACCCCAAACCATTATAGAACCACCCACATACATCAATCTAGGTAGGATATAATTTGGGTTATAGGCTTCAACAGAGTTTCATTATATGTTAATGTGTCCTGTATTAAGAAATAGGTAGGTATATGTGTATTAAGGAATACCCCATTGATACAGTCCAGGTTTGTTTCTTACACTACTGTGCTCACTGTTTCCAATTTATATCTATCACTAGGATTTTTTCAATCTCATCTGTTCCCCATTATTTTGTTTATGCAAGTTCCTTCAACCTCTAAGGGTCAATATTTCCTGTAGATTTTCCTTCTGCTCAGATGTCACTTTTGCTGTCTCCCTTAATCTTCACCAATCTCTTGCAGTAAATTTAGTTCAACTTCCACATTTCTGTCTCACAGATGTTTTTGCTATGGTTGTTGTATGCTGTCATGACCTTAAGCACACTGCCAATTGATACCTCTAACAACTGTAGTTCCCAAACCACTAACCTCATAGGCTCCCATTATCTGACCCCTTCAGAATCCAAACAGATATCTAGTTTTAGTTCACTTGAAATAAAGTAAAGCATACAGTGATTTACTACACACTCACCCTTACCTTTAGACTAAAAGCAACAAGGTGATACTAGAAATTGGTAGTTACATATTTAATTTAGTCTTATCCTATCATATGGGGGGAAGTCACTGTTTGCGAGACTTCTCCTGTATTAAAGACAGCATTTGTGTGTGTGTGTGTGTGTGTGTGTGTGTGTGTGTGTGTGTGTGTGTGTGTGTGTGTGTGTGTGTGTGTGTGTGTGTGTTTTTGTTTGTTTGTTTGTTTGTTTGTTTTTATTTTTTAACAATGTACTTTGTTTTAATAGGTTGGCAGTGGACTAAATGGGATGAAATGCCTTCTGCAGACAACTTATTTTGGCCTTTGAGAGATTTCTGTCAATCAGGAAAAAATCCATTCGTATCCTGAACTTCACATAATATATTGTAAATAACTGAATATTGTACAATTATGTAAGATTAAATGGATACCACAGTAAGCCTAAATAAGGTTTCAGCATAAACAATATTCTTTACTTTTTATATAGTTTTGATATTTTAATAATTTATTGTAAAATCCAGAATGGATTTTATTCGCAAATGTTATTGAATAAATTTGTATATATTTATATATAATTTAGTATCTAATTAATACACTACCTATATTTTAGACATTGAAAGTACTCAATTGGAAAAATTAATTTGATCTAAAAAATTACTCATTTAAATGAATATGCCAAGTTTAACGAAAATGAATTTAGAGAATTATTTTAATATTTTCAACAGCTGATCATGTAATCATTTTATTTAATATTGTAAATGATAAAGCATATATCACAAAAAAGTTAAATTAGGTGTGCATATATAACACATTTAAAAACAAACACTGAATGAAAATCATTATCTAAGCAACTTACCAAACCAAGTTACTTAAAAATAAAACTCAAACTCCAAATATTATAACATATTCATCCGAAGTTTTAATAAAGTATTTGGTAGCATATTACCTTTATTTAATTTTTGAATTTTGTAATATAAGTTTTTCAACAATCGTTTATAAATTTAAAGAAAATCAGTCTCATGACCATCTATAAAACATATTTGCTGTAAATAAGTGATTGAATAAGTATATAACTATTTTCAATTACATTGGAATATGGAATTGGCCACTCCATTTATAATAACCTAATATCAATAATGTTTCAAAAATATAAAAGTTGAAATTGTGTATTTGAAATAAATGTATTTGTAAAATTTAAATTTCATTATATTGTTTTTATCATATTATAAAAATCTGAAAGGACAAATTGAGTAGGTGAAAATAATAAATTTTGAATTACATTTAAATGAGTACTGATTTTTTTAAATCAATTTAATATTTTTTCAAGTTATAGTAAAGTATACAAATTGTTTTCTTATTTTTGAATTAAGATAACCAATAATGAATTACTTAAACACTTTAAAAATAACTCAAGACAAATACAAAAAATTATTTTATTCTATTTACAATAATTATCAAAAAATGGTTGACAAATTCTACATCAATAATTTTTTTTTGTGCTAGTCTAAAAAGTTGAGACTTCTTTTCCTAAAATTCTTGATATTTCATTATTCAAGAGATCACTTAAAGAAGAACCATCTCGTTTATAAATCCATTTTCCATCGATATAGTCATACCTTTTAGGGCCACTAAAATAAGAGCTATTTTAGTAAAAATTTAACATTATACACAAAATATTTTAAACACTAAAATTAATAAGTATTAGCTAAAATATACAGTAATTTTGACAAAATTAATACATTACTTATAAATGAAATAAACTAATCATATTAGTTCTAAATTAATTACCTGACAGGTGAAGATAACCAAATTTGTTTACTTGGAGTTTGCTTATTCAAAACATAAACACCATGAGTGTCCAGAGATACAGTCAAAACACCATTCTAAAATGATAAAAAATTATTCAAAGAATTAAATTTTAGTAGTAAATAATATATAAATTTAAAAAATAGCATCTTAGCAAATTAAGTTCATTTACCTGTCTTATATATTTTTTTAGTCTTTAATTAATGTGAACAAAACTGATTATTTTACTAACTTGAATTGTTTATTTCTACTGAACTCTTGTTGAACATTACAGCTTTACTATAATCTACATATTAAGATTAAAAATAAGTTAATTTACATATAAATGAAATTCTTACATCATTTTAAGAATAAAATTGCATTAAAATTAAGAAATATAACTGTATTTCTTAATTTTAAACATTTTTTGTAAATTTATCATATAATTTACAAAAAATAAAATGATTGAAGGATTGACAATATTAGACTAAAAATAATAAATTTCAAATACATTTCTATTAAAAGTTGATATTTGTAAGACTCTAATCATATTCTTTAATTTAAAAATACAAAGTTGACACATTATTCAGTTTCTTTAGAATTATTTGTCATGAAAATATATTTTAACAATAAAATACCTGCTATATGAACTTTGTTTATCTGATTCACTTTCAGAAAAAAAATTTAGACTTAAACTACAGAAGAGAAGGAAAATAAGATAAAGCAAAAAAGCTCAAGCAATAAAATGGTAAATGAGAATAATGTGTCGCTTAAGAATTCCATTTTTTTTTTTTTTTTTTTTAATTCCTGTATGTTCAGAAGTTAGTGCTGAAGATATCGTTGAATGGATTATAAGTTGGACCTTGGATTTCTAACTACAAATGGTAGTAAACTAATTGAAAGTGTCGAGGAAGATAATGATCTTAATGCCCAAGGTGAAGCAGACACAGGACCATCAGCTAGTAAAGCATTTGCCTGTTTTGAAATGGATGGAACGTCAGTCCAAGTGAGATCACATGCAAATTCACTATCAAGTGGATGTGTGACTTGGCTGCCAAAAATGGGTTAAGACAGTGAAACAGCTTACTTTGACTTATATATGCAGCAAGTAATGATTTTCATTTGCAACACTGTATATACATATTGCATTAATATACAGCTCTTGTAAGTACTGTAATACGTAAAAGTGTTGCCATTTCATTTAATTGATTAAAATTTATTTTCTTTAAAAATACGTAGTTTTCTCTCAATTTCAGTGTAAAATGATTAATTAAAATAGACCCTTTTTTCAAAAAAATTCAATTATCCAAATTTTCGATTATCTGAATAGGGTCTGATCTCAATTGATTCAGATAATTGGAGTTCTACTGTATTTTACTTTTTATCTCTGAAACAAGGTATAATTTATAAGTATCAGGTATATTATCATACATTTAATTGTAATTAAAGTACCTTATAAAAATTATACTTTACAACATAAAATTATAATTAATGAACAAATGATTTTCCCTCCTATCTATAAAAGGTATATAATCTCAAGCATATCTGCTAATGTTTAAATTTTTGAAATCTTATATTTTTTAAGATGTTATATAATTCTATGAGTAATTGTGAGTAAAAAATTGCAACAAACAAACCAAAAACATGAAATTATATATATATATATATATATATATATATATATATATATATATATATATATATATATATATATATATATATATATATATATATTGGTTTTTTACCTTTAACCCTGTTTTTGAATTTCTCAAATGACATATCATTCTCATTCTCTTCCTCTTTTTTTTACCCTTTTACCTTTTTTCAAGTTTTTCTTACAGGTGCACTTTTATTTAAGATTCTCCCTGAGGATGAGGCAAAAGAGGAAGTAATTGTACAATAGGATAGGGATTTTGCACCACTAAGCCAAACTTTATAAAAATTCATAAATAATAAAGTCCTAATGTCATAGTTTTTCAGTGCCATTTGAGATTATTAAATATGTGGTATGCATTAAAATTAGAATAATGTTTTTCTTTTAATTTACATGAAGTATGTAAAGTTATAATTGTTAAGTCAATGAATTAAAATTTCCAAAAATCCTATTCAAAATTTCAAGAAATTTTAACTGACAAAAATATGTTAATAAACTTTTAAATTAAAAAACAAATATGATAAAGGTTGTTTATAAACATAAATAACATAATTAAAACAACGACTGAGTATGGAAAATCTCCAAGCATGAAGAAACGCAAAATCCTACAATGTGCGATTTGTAAGTGTAAGAGGCTTGTTGCATTTTTCTTTGTTTAAGCATGGTTTGTATATAATCTTCCTCTGATAAATAACGCTTACTCATTATAATAATCTGGAGTTAAGTTTTTATGAAATAAGCATACAAAATACATCCAAAAGCAACAAAAACTGAAACAGAGCTGACATTAAAATCTTAAAAGACCCCACGGATGGTTGCGAAAAAGACAAAAAATATTTGAGACATGAACGCTTATATGACATGAAAAGTTATGAAACCAAGTTCTATTTGTTTACATTCTGAACTCCCCATTCTCACAACAGTTAACAAATATCACTCACAGGTGCAGTATGAACAAACTGAAGATCAGGATACTAAAATTACACTTATTTCAAATGTAATGGACAAAGGCTGGCATCTAATGATTATTAAGAATCTTTCAGGTTAAAATACACACATGCACCATCTATCCACTAAGCTAGGTCTTCCAGAAAGCACAGGTGATTCATCCAGCCGTGAAAAATGTTCATGCAGGATGCATATATGATTTTACTGTCATAAAGAGGTTAATATATGCAGCATATATCTTATTATTGCTAAATAATTACATTGAAAAAACTGGAAAGGAAGCAATTGTATTGTACCATATAATTTTCACACAATACCATAAAACATTAAAATTTAATCATAGACTGTACAAGTTGTTAGTTATGTAAATGAATAGATAATTTTTCAGTTATGTTATCTATATAAGAATGCAATGCTTTAAAATTACTTACAATAAAAATTTTATTAATTTTAATATTTAAATTTTCTTGACTACTCTTTCTTACTCTTCAAATATATCTGAATCATTAAAAAATTAAATGAAGTTACCAACATTAATCTTAAAAATAAGAATTTCATTTTATTATCTGTCTGATTAAAATAAATGTTTAAACACTTTTATAATATAAATATTTTTCAATAAAGCTTATTTTTAAAAAATACCAATGCAAAATCATTAACTTCATAAATAAACACATTGCCATATTTTAAATAATTTAATTTTCATGAACTTTCAAAAAATTATTTACAAATTAATGACATTTTATTATAATAATTAGTATTATAATAAAATACTTACACTATAATTAACATCAGATTTATTTATGTGTGAATTTTCTAGAAGATCTTCAAAATATTCATAAATACTTTGTAGTGTTTCTTCTGCAAGTTCTTCATATTGTGTAGATGATATGCTAAAATAAATAATTCACTTTAAAATGATATAACAAATTTTTGAATATTTCCTAAATATTACATAAATGAATTTTTGTTAGTGAAAAAGCAATAAATTTAATTTGTTAAATGTGCAATTAGTTTGAACTATTTACTAATTTTTATTATGATTTAATTTTTTAAAATTCAAAGTTCTAAAATGTCTAGAAAATTTTCTCTGTATACTATTTCTATATAAACATAAAGAACCTGGGAGATTAAAAAAACCCTGAAAAATTGTGTTTATTTTAAATAATTATTACATAGGACCAATTTGCAAAATTACAAATAATATTTCTTTTTTAAATATTATCATGCTATTTCAAAGCAACTGAAAATTCTATAAATTGGAAAAATTATTTCTATATAAAAGTTATATTTAATAAATGCTGTAGTAATTCTATTACATGAAACAAAATATTAATATTTGCTACTAATAAAAATATTAAATAACTAGAATTCAACATTGCATTCAGATTTAAAATCTAACCAAGACTTTTTACTGTAGGATACATTTTTGCTATCAAAATAAAAATAAAAACATTCAATAAAAATCTGAAATAATATCTACAGCAACTTTTATTATCAGATGAGATTATTATTATAATTTATATGTTTTATAAAAACAACTTATAATATATTAATTCTTTTTTTATACAGATAAAAACAAAATTATTCCAGATTTTTTATGCACAAAATAGTTTAAAAAACCTAACTGCATGTAATTTATACTTCTTGACAATTTGTAAAGAAAATACATAGAAACATGTTTGTTTCGATTTGAAATTATTAATATGAGACAACAATTTTTACAGTCTGAGATCAGACAAAAAGAAAGATACAATTTTAGGTAGCTGCAAAAGCGAAATTCACGAGGGAAATAAATAAGCTATGCATTATTGTAGATTTTGCGACTTGCAAAAAAGGTAGTATATAACAAGTTTTTTTTTAATGTGTGTGAGTGTGTATATATATATATATATATATATATATATATATATATATATATATATATATATGTATGTATGTATATATATATATATATATATATATATATATATATATATATATATATATATATATATATATATACATGTATGTATATATATATATGCAGTTAATATTTTTAAATATTCACGTAAAATATTCTATTTTCTTTATCAACAAATTGTTTTAATACTTATATATGATACAAACACAAAATGGCAGAAATGGCCTTTAAATTAAAAACATTAGATATATTCTTAAATTTATCTGTCCCTCAGAATATCCTATTCAGTAACTTCAAAGTGGTGTGAGGGTGTACACAGGTAATGCATGTCTGAAACCTAAACTTGGTTTGCATTCCTGGTAGAGTCACCCATGGTGAGAAGGCTGTGTTAATATACCTGGCTAACACAAAAAGGTAACCCAAGCCAAGGCGTTAGTCTCCATGCTGATGGATGAATGGCACCGAAGTTATGGTGTGACTAACGGGCCCCTCAAGGAGCCAGGCAAAACCTCGTTGATTATTTGCCTTCCACCTGTACAGGGAGGCTATGCAGGTGGGGAGTTTATATATCCTCTAAGTTTCCAGGCCATTGCATGAATGATGAAAATAAAAAAAAATACAAATGATATAAAAAGAAAATTGGTGGTGAGGGACTCAGAGTTCTGGATCCCTGTGATTTTCCTAAACTGGTAAAGGTGGCCTTCAAAACAAAGGATACTCCCATCAAGGACCCAGCCATCCTTCTGAAATGACTTAATAGACTCAGCCTGGAGTTGAAGTCTTTAGAATATTGCATTCCGTAAAAATCAGCAAAGATTGCTTCTGAAATTCTAAGATGCTCTAGGCAGAAGATATGTTTAATTGTAGGCTTCATAACTGGGCACTAATATTTCAGAAAACACCTCCATAAAATGGGACTGGTTCCGCAAGACCCTATCTGCAGGAAATGTCATACAGAAATGTCACAAGACGAAACGGCCAAGCATATCATTTACAAATGCGAGGCTCTTGCCCTCCCTAGATTAACTTCTTTAGGCATCATCCATACTAGAGAGTTACACCTAGACTCCACTAATGGGTTATCGGACTTTATTAATAAAGTGGGTGACCCGAGCAACTGGAACTAGGAAACATTGGGTTTGGAGTTAATAGTACAAAATGCTGTTAAAAGCAGAGGTGCCCAATGACATACAAACCCAACTCTAAGAAGAAGAAGAAGTGATTCTCCTACTTGTGGTTAGACAAGGAGCAGTGCTCCTTCTTAGCTTCTTTGGACGTGGTAAGCATCATCAAAGTAGCACAAATCAACCTTCATGATATTTGATCAGCTCCAGCTATTGTCACCAAGAAGATGACTACAGGGGAAGTTGACATTGCATTAATTCAGGAATCATAAATTTGTAATAGTTGTTTTGGGCTTACATGTTCAAAATTTTAACATATTTTATGATAAATGTTGTTTGACACCAAGAACATGTATTGCTATTAGCAAGAAATTAAATACCCTCATTCTGGTTAATTACCTAAATGGGGATAATGTTGCTATAAAAGTATCTTGTATCTTGCAAGGAATCAAAGATGAAATCATCTTTATGTCTTCATATCTTTTCTTTGAAGATAAAGACAAATTCAATGTACAAATTGTTAGTTTTTTAGATTATAACAATTTGAGTAAGAAACACATCATAGTATATGATGCAAATGCTAACCACATTATGTGGGGAAGTAGTGATTGCTACAGGGGTGGCGAGGAACCTCTAGAATATATTTTGTATAATAATCTGTTTATCCTTAATACAGGTAATGAACCTACCTTTATTACTATAAATAGAAGAGAAGTCATTGACATTACTTTATGCAACAGTAAGTGTGCTGACTTTATTAAGGATTGGAGTGTCTGATGAAATAAGCTTATCTGACCACCAATACATTAGCTTTTCTGTTTTAGAAGCAAACAGACTAGAGTTGGTAGGTAGGAACCCAAAAATACCAATTGGGGTTCCTACAAAAAGGTCTGGAGGCTCTGATCAACAAAGTTGACTTCAGTAAGTTATCTTCGGTAGTAGATTTGGAGTTGGCCGTTGATCATATGCAACATGCCATTCTCCAAGCATACTATCAAAATTGTGATGTCAGTAATACTTGCTCGCCGAAGTTAATTCCTTAGTGGTCTAAAGAGTTAAATAAATTATGAAGACAGTGTAGAAAGCTCTTTAATAGAGCTAAAAAGAATGGTGAGTGGCAAAAGTATAAACTGGCACTTACCACTTATAATAAAGCTAACGGGAATTCTAAAAAGAATTCCTGGCAAAATTACTGTACTAACATTAAAACTGTATCTGCAACTGTAAGACTTGTTAAAATAATGTCTAAAGACAGGAACTTCTGTCTAAACACTCTTAAAATGCCGAATGGCAAGTTTTCAGAATCTGGGAGGGAGACCTTGGCTGAACTGTTCAGCCAACTGTTCAACTTTCCAAGTTCCAATGAAATAAATGGAACTCCTAACTTTACACTATCTACATCAAATTGTGGTAGAAGTAAATGGGATGTTGCCAAAAAATCATAACTTATTATTGAAAATGGGCAGCAATGTCCATAAAACCTTATAAATCACCAGGAATGGATGGAATTGTACCTGCTTTTCTTATTGAGGGAGGCCAATGCATTACCCAAAATCTCCGTAGAATTTTTAGGGCATGTATAGTCTCTGATCATACCTATTGCTTGGAGGCATACAAAAGTAATTTTTCTTCCTAAAATAGGGAAAGATAATTACTAAGAAGCTAAATCTTTCAGACCTATCAGCTAAACATCTTTTCTTCTAAAACCAATTGAAAAACTGTCAGACTGATATATTAGAGAAGTTTACTTAGTGGAAAAACCACTTTCTGACTCTCAATATACATATCAACCTATTGCGATCTACAATCTATCCTTCATTTTGGCGAGCTTTAAAGCTAAGGAACTTCCTTTAGTTGTTTTCTTAGATACCGAAGGTGCCTTTGATAAATAAATATTGAAACCATTCCACAATCTCTTACTAGAAAGGGAATTAATGACACAATCTGTATTTGGATAAAAAAAAATCTGCTTAGTAACAAATTTATCAGTGCCTCATTTTTAGGTGAAAACATGATGATCCAAATCAAAGCTGGCTGTCCACAGGGAAGGGTTCTTTCACCCATCTTATGGTGTTGTGTTGTATATTCCCTTTTAGGGGTGTTAAAAAACCAGGCATAACCACCATTTGGTATGCAAATGATTTAGTTATTGTCTTCAGAGGTAAGTTTGGTGAAACAATCTCTAGCATCATGTCCAACGCCCTCAAACAAGTAGAGACTTGGTGTAAAAAAGAATGCCTTTCTGAGAATCCTTAAGAAACCACTATGATTGCCTTTACAAAAAAAAGAATCTTAATTTGGAAAAGATAACGCTTTTTGGTCAAGAATTAACTTGCTCCAAGGAAGTTAAATTCTTAGGAGTATTTTTTAACATGAAGTTAAGTTAGAACAAGTACTTCAATTTTTGTATTGAAAAAGCAAAAAAAACTTTCTAGTCATGCAGAAATGCTTTTGGAAGAACTTGGAGCCTGAACCCCAAAGTTATTCATTGGATTTACACTGTGATCATTTGTCCCATCATTTCCTATGGCTCAGTGATCTGGTGGTCTAAAATCAAAAATGAAACTGCTAAGACAGAACTAACAAAACTTCAAAGGATGATCTGTGTAAGCTATCTCTGGGTGTATTAAAACTACTCCCACATCTACACTGGAGCTTTTGCTTGGTATGCATCCTCTTTACATGCTAATTGAAGTAGAAACAATACTTTGCACAAAAAGACTTAAATATACATATCAGTAGAAAAACTACTCCAGGTTTTTGTCTTGGGGAAACTTTAATGCTGACGTAACTTGTCATCCTTTTTAAATATGCCTACTGATTACACGATTGTTAAATATGCTTTTGATAAGCCTTATACAATCAAATTTCCTTTGCGAGAAGACTGGAATAATGTAATAATAATGTTCCCATCAGTATACTGATGGCTCAAAAATGAATTCCAACACTGGGGCCGGTATTTGTTGTCCACCTGATGGTATGAAGTTATCATTCCCTCTGGGTAAACATACAACTGTATTCCAAGCAGAAGTCTTTGCTATTCTCATGTGCAGTAGAATATGATTGGACAGAAACTTTTCTCATAAAATAATAATTATCTGTTCTGACAGTCAAGCTGCATTACTAGCTTTACAGAAGTCTACTTATAGCTTCTGTTCTTGTCTGGGAATGCTATTTCACTCTATGCAGATTGACTAATAATAACTTCGTTACATTAATGTGGGTGCCTGGGCACTCTGATGTTCCAGAAAATGAATTAGCTGATGATTTGACAAGGACTGGATCAACAAATGATTTTTTTTTTGGTCCTGAACCAGTGATAGGTATTTCAAAAGAATTAATCAGAAAGAGCATTTTTGATCTCTTCAGAAAACAGCAGTTTATGAACTGGCACAAATCCAGTGATCAAAGACAAACAAGGTTACTAAATAGCGCATGTTTAGTAAAAAACAAAATGAATTATTAAAGCTCAATAGAAGCAGTCTAAGGAAAGCAGTGGGACTTCTTACAGAACACAGACAACTTAAAAGACATCTCCCCAAATGGGAATATCAGATGATACCACTTGTAGAGGTTATCATTATATGGAAGAAATTTCAATACACATCTTATATGAATGTGAAACTTGTGTTCTGCAAATAGATTTGAACACTTGGGTCAGCACTTGATTGAACCGTGGATTTTGCAGTTAATTCCTGTAAAATGTCTGGTGAATTTTGTTTTAGACACTGGTCTCTTCAAATAGGGCTTTCTGAGAGGTATGGTTCAATTGACATATGGTTGCAGTGCTAAGTATTTTTGGAATCACCCTTTTTCAAATCTAATCTAAATTTACTTGTACTATTTTGGTAAATCAGTGGTAACTAGAAAAAGAAAAACAAAAAAATCTTTTTTAATGCATTCTTATTATATTAATATTAAGTATTAACTGCTTTAACGTATTCTAACATTTCAAGTTCTAATATTCTAAAAGTACAAGTTTACAATGAAATAAGATATAGAATTATGAAACAAATTTGATACAAAAAACCTTGAACCTAAGAAAATATTTATATCATTAATGTTAATTAAAACTTCCAATATAAAAAATGCATATATAAGTATTTTATCCAGTAAAAAATAATAAAGAAATATTAAATTAATAAGCAAAAAATCATTTTCTTGATTTAAAATCTACTGTAGACTCAAAATTTATTTTTCAAAAATGTAATTGACAAATTGACTTATAAAATTATTTAAAATTATTGATTTATAGTGAATTCATAAAATACATAAGTATCTGAATTCTATTGTATTAGACCTAAATAATAACATTTATTTTTTTAATAGTTTAAAATAAAAAAGGTAAATTATAAACAAAAAAAAGAGAGAACACTACAGAATAAATTATTGATACAAATTGCAGATAAGGCCTTTTTACTTAAAATAAACTTAAAAGACACTCTGTACTCCTTAACCCGTTTTAACAACTGCATCTTTATGTGCCATAAACCTAAATGTTCTAAATAGAGAACAAAGTAGTGAATTACAAAAGTTAATAATTCTTTAGGGCCCTGGGAATAGTTTGATGTAAATAGTGTCTTACAAAATGTTTTATGAGAAAGGGGAAAACATCCTTTGTAGCATTTAATATATATTGTGTCACAGCTGATAAATTTTAACATAATAATAAGAGGTAGCCAAAGTTTGGAGGGATGCAAACATCTATTGTAAATTGCCCGCCAGAACTTTTTATAAATAATGGGTTGTGTTCAATTATCATAATATGAGAAAACTTTATAAACTCCAGAGCATGCACCTAAATAGATGTGTATTTAGAAATGCAATTTTTTCTCCCAGTGTTCAACAGGGTTTGGAACAAATGTGAGATCATTCAATTCAAGTAATGTGATCAATAATAGTGAAATTTTCCACTTCTATTAAATAGAACAAACCTGAGACATTCCACTTCAAATAAGTCAACCACTAGATCATAGTTAAGTCAAAACTGGTAAGTATATAAATTACTTAGGGTTGATTGTTAAGAAATTATAATATCATTATAGGGTTGATTGTTAAGAAATAGGTTATTGATTGTTAAGAAATGGAAATAGGGTTGATTGTTAAGAATAATAGCATTTTGGATAATCTTCAGCAAATTTTGAGAATAATTTCAAATGGCATTAGACAAACAAATTTCTTAAATTTTGATAGTTTGCAACATAAAAGACCTATGATATATTTGAACCTATATATGCATAAAAAATAATAATTATATAACAGAAACATTTTATAATTACACAATACATTATGAAAAATAATTTTTTTTAATTAAATGAAAATAAACAAACAACTTGAACTTGTAATTTATAAAAATATAAAAATGGAATTTTAAGTTTTGTAATTTAAAACAAAATTAAACAAAATTATTCATTACCAGAAATATCGTGAATGGAGTGCTTTTAATTGATATGGAAGAACTTTTAAGGAATCCCAAAGCATATAATTAAATACCTGAAAATATAATATTTAGTTTAGGAATATAATTGTAACAAGAAAATATTAACTTTATTGAAATGCTTCAAATTTAAAACAATACATATTCGAACTTTTCCATGGCAAAAATTTACAAATTTGACTATATTAATTGGTTAACTGGACATTAAAAATATAAACATTATTCAAATAAACCAGAGATTCAGAATGTGAAGTTTTAAGAATTGATGATGTGAAACAACTTTTTTGTAATGCTTTTTGTGAAATTGAATAATGTCACAAAAATCACTATATAGCATTTATTAATCTGTCATAAATAGCTGCAGTTTGTGCAACAGTGTTATTTCTTTGAAGTTAATATCAATAATAGTATCGCAACTGAAAATCATAAAAAAATCATTGCTAATAATGACTTTTTTCTGGATTGAGAGAATATTTTAAATCAAATCAGATTAAAAGAAAAACTTTTTTTCCTACTTCAGGAATTGGCTGCATCGGCCATTTTCCTTCTAGCATCCCAATACAAAGTAGCTTTCATATAATAGTTGTCAAGCATAAGAGAATTAACAATGTTCAGAGATGAGCAAACGGTCAAATGACTAAAATTCATTGCCTCTCCTGTGAAATACAGGGGGCAGTCAGGAGAGTTAAAAATGCCAATATGACAAAGATGATCTTGAAGGTAGTCATGTCCACTCTGAATTAATAACAAAAACTAACCTTATCTTCATATAAATCATATGAGATCTATTCCTTTAAAATGAGGCAAAAGCTGCTCTTGAAATTATTGAAAAGCATTAGAGGCATTTTTGGAAAGAAACAAATTGATCCATTATTTTTTAAGGAATTTGATAATGTGTAAGAGTCATTAAAATTCAGTTGATCTGAATAAAGAAAGGCACTGATTTTCCTGGCAGAACTTATATATAAGCCATTAACCGAGATAGATTAGAAACTTTGGTGGAATGCCTCCAAAAGGACTTTTACATCTTGAAGTGCAAGAACTAGAAGATTGTTAACAACAATAGTCCCTGTCCTTCATCAGTAACTCATAGAGATAAGCATGATTTTGTCTGTTCTTTTCCCTTGTATCCCAACTCAGAAGATACGTGATTATTTAATCATTTATTAGAGATTTCATAAAAAAGCTAAGGCTTACTCAGGAGTGTCAAACCAATGAATGAATAAGTGAATGATCAGCTAAATCAAACAAATATTTAAATATAATATTTGTTGAAATAAAACTGAAAATTAAAAAGAAAAACTTTAAATATTTATATATCATAAGTTGAAATAATTTTTATAGATATATGTTGTTGTTGTTACTTATGACACTTGGACAAGCCAAGCTCGCTATGCACGTTGGCAGTGCGAATTAAGTCAAAGAAGTATAGATATATGAATTTTGTAACATGGCAAATTATCTGTCATTCATGTATTTCAAATGTAAACATTGGTGGAATTTAATAAAAATTAATAATCTCATTTCATAAGCACTATACATTAAACTAGTGCCAGTATTTAATCTCTCAAGATAATTTTTTTAATACTTTGCTTTCTCCAAAGCCAAATAAAACAAAAGTTTTCAATATATTATAATAGCAAAGCAAATACTTTTGTGGCATATGTTAAAGACAATTATCTGATAATAATTACAATAATGAGATGGATTTATTAATATTATCATTGTAAAATAATTTTACTATAAAGAAATTTGAAAAGTATTTTCATAAAAAGAAAGTAAAAATGTTCCATTAATTATATATATTATTTCATCAATGACAGAAATTCTTTTCTTAGAAATTCGTTTTAAGGTATATTAGCATCTTCACGTTTGTATTTCATTTTATGATACCTACATTGCCATATTTTTAATAAGTATTATAATATTTAATATTTTTCTACTTCTATTACAATTTTAAAATTATAAAAAAACATAGGTGTAACACTATTAAGAATGCATTTGATGAACTTTGTATAAAATCTGTTTAACATTCATTCTTACGATTTATATACATTTTATTAATTAATAAAAAATGCATAATTCAAACATAAAATATTTTTAAATTTCAAATTGTTAATTATAGTAAAATGCAATCTTTGATATTCAGTAGTGTACTAAAAATTGAATTCCATTTTACATTTAAGAGGTTTCCTTTGCAGTTGAACTCTAAGGGCTAGTTTGCTGTAAATGAAGTACATAACAGAATCATCAAAAGATTTTGCATTGCCTCATAATTTGCTAAATTACATTATAGAAGTCTCATATTCAATGCAATTTTTACATTGATTTCTTACGTATGATAATTTCATTTTAAAATCAAAGGATTCCATAAGGATTGGTAGACAAGTGGTTTTAAAGTAAGTAATAACAAAATATTTTAGAAAAAATTTTTAAAATTCAAATCATAAAATTTTTACAACTTACAATAAATATTTATTATAATTTATGAGGTATATAATTAATAATAAACAATAAAAATATTATAAAATGAATGACACAAAAAGAAATATAATTAATTGTTGACAATATGCAAATTAAAATTTTCTATATTAGTTGTGCGCAATTATAAGCTCAAAAATAATACAAAGAATATAATAACAAGTATTAGCTAGTTGATAACTATAAATACATTATTTACAGAATTACGGAATTTCTCTAACGTAATAAATGAAGGTTTAGTATAAATCCTCGTATTGAATAATCGAATGTTTTTTGAACATCTAAAAGATCTAAGCGTGTGATTTAAAAAATAAGTTTTTATCGATATAAGAGACATGAGACAATTTTGTAATCTAAAGTTTGGCACAAATGTATGATTTTAGATCATGTGAAATACTTTTATTTGACCCAGCGGTTTTAACATATTGTAAACAAAACAAATCGAAACCGGATTGCGAAGCAAGGAGTCATGCTGATTTGCTCAAAGCTTGTAAGTAAATAAAATAAGTTATAGAAAATTATTTTTTAAATCAACTGTTTCTAGAAAAAAACCTCTCTTGCGTCATAAAAAAAGAAAAATTTGATATTTGGCGCAGAAAAAACTATCAAGAATAAAATTGCTCATTAAATGCTTCGTTAGATCTAATATTAACATTGTTTAATAATTTTGTGGTGGTTGACTACTACAGTGATACAGTAAAACATGGAAAATAGAAGTGCATCGTAAATATCTCAGCTGATTCTGAAAAATTAGTTATATCCTATAACGAATTTGAAAGGAAAAAAGGTAGCCTATTTTAATTAATTCTTTTCAGGAATAGGATTGATTGATAATCTTTTAACTAATGGATTCATGGAGTAAAAAGGATGAACCTGCTCACAGCAAAATCGATCATAAGAAATAAATGAATAAATAAATTGCAAAAATGATGGTAATTGTTTGGTGGGATTTCAAAGGAATCGTACTTTTTAGAATCTACCGAAGAACACAATGATCAATTCTGATGTAACTGTATAATCTGGACAAAATGAAGGATTCACTTAGACAGAACCCACACAACCAAGAACGTCTAATGGACGTCCACGAGAGGTCCACCATATCCAGTGGACGTTATGGATGATAAATAGACATCTATTGGACGTCCATGAAAGGCTATTCAGTGGATGTTTGCTGATCGACCACTATGGATGTCTAATAGACGTCTATTAGACGTCAATTTATGGACATTAATCATGGATATGTGTGGATTAAAAATAGACGTCTATTGGACATTCGTTGTGGATGTAATCTGGACTTCGATGAAGTATCAACTGTAACCAAGCGGCCATCTTGGTTAGACAAGAAAAGCGCTTATTTCGTATTCCTTTACCATAACTGTGACAAATTTATTTCTTAATTTTTGATAATTAAGCTATATTATTTTCTTAATCTGAATTTAAAAGAAGAAATGGGATTTTGTGTAGCATTCGGATGCACTAATAGAAAGAGCAAGAAATTGGAAGGAATAACATTTCACAGGTAAGAAAAATTTTGTGCTCTGCTTAAGTATTGCTTATTCGCAGTTTGCTTAGCTATCGTTTTATTATTTAATGTATTTATAATTGCAAAAAATTACATTACGTTAAAGATAGTTTAATAGTTGTTAAATTATATTATTTTTAAAGTAATTTCTAGTTTAAAACAATATTGAAATTCATGTTCTATGTATGGAACCATAAAGCAATGATTAACTCTATGCATGCTTTCTAAGGCTTATGTATGGTACATCGATATTTTAGTACATGGAAATAAAAAATATATAATTTATGTATAAATTTTCTTTCTAATTATTATTAAGCTTCTTATATCAGTTAATGTTAACGAATATAATGTGTTTTGATTAAGGACAGTAATTCTACTAATCCTTTTATAACCCAGTTAATTGTTCTTGGTTACCTTAAAAATATTCAAAAAATTTTAAAATTCATTTACAATGCGGAATATTTTTTTTATCATGAACTAATATACAGTACTTTTGCATGTTCATCTACTCTTCCTCAAACCTGAGTTTGCAAAGGGTTATAAAAATAGCTTAAAATATATATTTTAATTGTTATAGTTTTTATAGAATGTTTCTTTTTTAGAAAAAGTTAAGAATAATTTGTTTTTTATGACAATTAAGCATATATTTGTATATATAAGCATCTTTTATATTGTATAATGTGTCTTCCATAAGTGATTTTAATCCAAGTGAAGAATAAGCAAAATGTTTTGTTTTTACATTCTATATGTTATAGTTATTCCATGTATGTAATTTCATTATATGTTAAAGTTAGTTCATATTAAAGTAACATTTTTGTTCAAAAACCATAATTATGTTTGTCACTAAAATATTTAGTAATAAATGTGTTGATCAAATTTAATATTCTAGTATTAGTTTTGATAAATTTAGATAAAAGTAAAAGCCTTTATGTCCATCTGTATACATTGTTAAAGAAGTTTAGAACATTAAGTAATATTTAACGGTTGTGTCAAATTGTTCTTTAATTTTCTGTGATAAATCAAATGTTTAAATATCTATTTGTCAAATCAGATTTTTTATGTTTAGTATATAAAATATTCATTTCTCTCTTGCCATCAAAAGTAATGATGTGTCACCTAATTTGCTGTTTTATAATTTAGAACTGATGAAAAATAGTTAAATGTGAGATTTTGATTGATGTATATATTGTATGAAAAGCTTAGTAAATTGTTCATATTTTGATTCTACCTCACTGTTATGAAATATATTAAATAATTTTTAACGTGTTGAAAAGTTGTCTTCAAAAGCTCATTGAATAATACATCAATGGATACATTGTAATTGAATAAATTAATGTACCAGGATTTTGCAAAAGAAATAAGAGTTTTATTTAGTATTGTATGTTGTACTTAAAAAAATTATAGTTATACTTAAAATTTTACAATTATTTTAAATACTTTAACTATAATAAAAGAAAATTTGAGAATATTAATAGTAATAATTTTGATAACAAGTCTTTATCAAGAAAATATATATAGACAAGACAAGAAAATATAATAAATTTATAATTATACTTTCTTTAGCAAACAAATTTAATCATTCTTGGTGATGAAAACAGTTTTTAGTTTATTATAACCTATATATTTTTAATATCAATATATATAAATATATATCAGAATTATAGGTATAAAAGATTAAAAAAATTTATTTCAGAATTTTTTGTAAGTATAGTTTTTTTTTATCAATGTTGAGTAGACATGTAGTGCTTGATATTACAAATATCCAAAATGTAGATATCTAGATTTCTGTCAGATGTCTAGCCCTTACAAAATATGGATATTCAATTTGCAATAGTTTTAAATATCTATGAGATCTCTCTCCAATATCCAAAAGTTAATGTCTAGATGATATTTTATGATATCTAGTGGACATCCAAGTTTTGAATATCAATGGACATTTGAATATCTCAAGGATGTGATGCAGATCTAATAGATATCTGGATATGAATTGAAATTGACCTGGTTATCACATAGATATTTGTGGTTGTGTGGGTAATGTTAATTCTAGTGAAGAATAAGCAAATTGTTATGATTTTATATTCTATATGTTATATTTATTTCATGTATGTTTTCTTATTATCTGTTAAAGTTAGTTTATATTAAAATAATATTTTGTCCCAAAAACACAATTATGTTTGTCATTAAAATATTTAGTAATAAATGTGTTGGTTAAATTTAATAATATTTCTTTATTCTGGAATTAAGCATTAGAAATATTTCATACAAAATGGCAATTTATCATTTGCATGCTTATATGAATATGGTTTTGGTATATAGGATACAAAGCTTAACTTGGGCAGATATCAAGTTAAATCAATTTTGTCTTTCTGTCATTGAGTATTTAGCTGAAATAGTAATACACAAGGAACTTAGTTCCATTCTTACTATATTCTGTAACTTTGAATGAAAGATGTCATTTTTTAGTATTCTTATTTCTTTTAATAGTTTTCCGAAAGATGAGCAGCGGAGAGAAATTTGGATCAAAGTTGTACTTCGGCAAAATTGGCTTCCCTCCAAACATAGTAAACTGTGTTTAGCACATTTCCCCGAAGAAATGATAGATCGGATATCTCTTTCTTGTGTCGGATTAAGAGATGATGCTTATCCTATTTGCAGAAGGTAAGATTGTTATAAAAATATTTTCAAAATTCATAACTTTTACTAATGAGAAATAAAAAATATCTTTTAATCATTTTAAAAGGTAGAATATATCTTTACATTTAATTCTAAAGAATTTTCTTGTAAAATCAGAATTTTCATAATTTGTTGATATTTAAAAAAAAATTTTTTTTGAAACTTTTTGTTTTAAACAATGCATAACATTCAATAATTTTTATTATATTTTAAGAATTTTTAACACTTTGTTTGATATTTTAAATTCTAGATCTAATAAACAACATGGTTTTAAAAAAGCTCTAAGTCAATCTGATATGCAAAATATTAAATTATTTCTAAAGCAAGCAGATGATTATATTTCCAATTTGAGGGTAAGTGTTGGAGGTCCAAAAATTTTAAATTCCAACAGGAAAATTGGATTTTTAGGATTTAAATTATGCATTCAGAGTGTATTGCATTTAGCAGAATCATTAATTTGTCCTGAAAATCCTCCATTATTTTACTTTCCATTTTACAAGGTCAGCCAAGATCATTTAGAACTTTTCTTTTCATCAATAAGATTTCATGGTGGCAGCAACAACAATCCAACAGCTCGCTAATTCAAAGCAGCTTATAAAAAATTGCTTGTGAATTCAGAATTGAAACCTGCATCTTCTGGTAATTGTATTCCTTTAACTGAAATCGGTATTTTAAGTGTACCTAATCACAATTCACCTATTAATGTTATTAATATGTCAACCTCTCAAAATAATATTGTACATTTGTCATTAACAATCTTAAATAGAAGTCCTGATTTGATGATAGAAGAGCAAGATATATTTTTTAAACTAGATTTGCTTAATGAATTTTCTTGTGATATAATTTATTATATTGCTGGATTTGTAGTAAAAAATTAAACCAACTTATTAAATGTGAAATATGTTTAAATGCATTACAAGCAGTTACTCCCTATAATTTGTACTTGATTTCCTTCAAATCACAGGGTAAATTGATATACCCATGAGATGATGTTTACAAGATTTGTAAAGTGTGTGAATCTGTATTTAGAAGAAATGTAATGTTACACTCATTTTCAAAATTTAAAAATGTCAGAAAAATAAACATTCAATGTGAATTGGATGCTTTATCTGTGTTAAATATTGAAAATATATTTTCTCAATTGAAACTACATCAATTTGATAATGATCCTCTGGATAATCATGTCTTCCAACTAATTACAGCTGTAATTAAGCATTATTTTGTTATCTGTATTAAGCATTATTGTAAAAACACTTTAAACAATTTGAACTCTATAGGACAATTATATACAAAAGCAATTATTTTTAAAGGTCAGTAATATATTAGCTTCCTTGTATAAATAATCAAGAGATTTTTTTGTATTTAATAAAATAATATTTAAACATACTATGATTATTTTTAATTTCACTCCATAAAAGAAATTTAATTAAAAATTATTAACATTTAGTGAAAAGAGTGTGCAATAAAATAACATTTGGAGGTTTATTACATTCAAAACCTTCCTCTACTAACAATCACATTTTTTTAAAGGTACTAAATTATATAGATGAGTGACATGTATATGACAACAATAAAATTTCTAACCTTGAAAAATAACAAAAATTATTAAAACTTAAATTATTTTTATGTTATTAAATTATTTTTATAACTTATTTCCTAGCTTGTGAAAAATGTCAGAAAAATAAACATTCAATGTGAATTGGATGTTTTATCTGCTTTAAATATTAAAAAAATATTTTTTTCCTCAATTGAAACTTCATAAATTTCATCATGATCCTCTGGATAATCATGACATCTAACTAATTAAAGCTGTAATTAAGTATTATTTTGTTGTCAGTGTTAAGCATTATTTTAAAAATACTTTAAATAATGTGAACTCTATAATTATATACAAAAGCAATTCTTTTTAAAGGTCAATAATATGTTACCCTCCTTTTATAAATAATCTAGAAATGTTTTGTATTCAATAAAATAATATTGAAGCATATTGTGTTTATTTTTAATTTCACTCTATAAAAGAAATTTATTTAAATTATTACCATTTTGTGAAAAGGTGTGTAAAAGAATTACATTTAGTGATTTATTACATTTAAAACCTTCCTCTACTAATAGTCATTTTTTTCGTTAAATGCACTAAATTATATAGGTGAGTGACATGTATGACAAAAATAAAATTTCTAATCTTGAAAGAAATTTATGTAATTAAATAATTTTTATAACTTTCTTCTCAGCTTATAAAATATTACATTTTATTTCACACAAAAAATATATTCTGGACAAATTGTTTTCTTTATGAAAAAATATGTATTTTAATTGATTTGAAGTTATTCTTTGCTATACTTATCAAAATATTGGTGCATGTGCAAATTGTACTATTACTGAGCATGCGTAGTTTATGAATCACTCAAGGCGTTCATCCCTACTAGCATTTCATGCTCCAACCAAGATGGCTTCAATTAGACCTAATGCATTTGATAGGATATGCCACTACTCCTAGCTCTATGAATGTTATCGTAACTTGTAAAATTAAGCAAGGAAAAATATTCTAAAAATATTATTTGTAAAAATTGTTTAAAATTGGATTTAATTTGCAACAAATATTTATCTGATGTAAATTAATTTTTATGTAATCATTTGAGGTGAAGTAATTTACTATACTAATTTTCAATTATAGTAATTATAAGGTACACGTTCATTTCATATTATAATTCGTGTTTATGCAAGTATCGGAAAATGTTTCTATTTTTTTAAAATTCTGCTTCTTTACATTTTGGGTAAGTTACTAGCTATTAAATCATTTGATAGTCTAAAAATTTGTCAACTAGCTTTTGGTAAGATTTCATGTTTGTTTTAGTGTAAACTAAATTTTCTGCTTTACTAATTTATATTAGTAGACAAATGCACAAATTAATGGATTCAGGAACTGATATAAATTCATGAGAAAGTGTTTAGTTTAATTAAATCAGGATTCGGTATTTGAAGACTACAATCAACAAGTGGACCCACAAGAAATTTTCAATTAATCCCTTATTGTATTGTATTTATGATATGGAAAAAAAAACAGATTTTGGAATAGTCATAGATTGCTAACAAATCCATTCTGGTACGATAATCTACATGTTTGGGGCATTTGGTACCGGTAGTAGTAACTCCTGTGATTGAGCCACCTTTTAAAAGTAACATAGTGATTTTCATTTACTTTGTGTCCACAATTTATTGAAAAAAAAATAATAATTCCATACAAGAAGAAAATAGCTCATAATTATAATTTTAATTTGTACAAATTAGAAATTGTAAAAGAACTTTTAAAAATAAAAATAGATTCTTCAAAATTATAAAAAAATAATTGTGAATTTTTTTAACAAAATACTTAAATATAGAACTGAAAAAATATGAATATTAAATAAGTTCATTATAATTAAGTTTAATTGAAATACATGTTCTACACAAAATGATACAACACTTTAAACTCCTGAATTTTTATTTTTTCATTATGTGATTTTGAACTCTATTAATAAAGAATACATTCGCTTATCAGCACAACTTTTACAATGTCATAATAATTATTTTCAAATCTCTAAATGTTTTTTTTCTTCTAGATGCTGTAAGAAAAAATGCAGCTTTGTGCAATGTTACTGATGCAATACTTATATCCTGTGTGAAAAATTGGTTACGGCATGCAAAAACTAGATATTTGAATGAATTGAAAAAAATTGTAGAATAATAAAATGTTTTATTTATATGATGTTTTGAATTCATTTTAAAATACATGTTCTATTAGTATAATGCTGCATTTACTTATTACTGTAAAAGTTTTTCAAACATTAATTTCTCACTGTAAATGGTCTATTTTTTATTTTGCTTGTTTCGCAAAAGTCCTTACTGCGTTTTCGCATTTTCTCTTCATATTATATCAAAATATTCTGTTGAGCATTTTTTGTGATGTTAAACATCACAAAACAGAAATATATCATTTATTTTTAAAAAATCAAATGGGATATCCCATCTGCCAAACTTTTTTAATCATAATGTGTAATTAGAACGTAATATTTTTTTAAATAATAAATTAAAAGTGACTGAATAGATTTGGTAAATATAAGGTTACCTTTAATCTCTTAAAACTCTGTTTTGAAACTTAATACTCAAAGAAAAATCCAAATTTATTCAATATACATGTGCATTTTCTTGCTTTAAGTTCATTTTTTATCTTTCTGGTTTGATAACGCTCAATTGAATCGATGTCAAATTTCTAAAGCAAAATGTTTTAAATAAAGTGATACTAAGAATTAAAATTGATATTTTACATTAGATATATATTTATTCTATAGCTGTGTAATTGAACCAAATTTATTGCATTTGATGTTTTCTACAATATAGATTTTTTTTATTGTAAATCAATATTTTCATGCTCAAATACCTTTAATTAAAAGCAAATAATTAATATTTGTGATTTGCATGTAATACTTAAAGCATTTTATGTTGGAATTACAACTTTTTTAAGGTAAGTCGAAATTTAAAATTAATCTGAAAAATTTCCTGTGTTGTAAGAAATGAAATATCTTTTATATGAATACTTAGTAAAATTTATTTTTCTGAAATTAAGTTAATTTTAATATTTTATAAAGTAAAAGTAAGCAAATTAAAAATTATTTATTTAATATTTACGCAATTCAGTTGAATATAAAAATTTAAAAGTGACAACAAAATATTTCACAACATAAGAAACGGCCATTCATAAAAAATAATAGTATATGATTGGAGGATCATGCGCATTCTGCCGTGTCAGATTAATGACGTCACTACCAATGCTATGTGACGTCATATCCAAAACACGTCCACCAGTGGTTATCTGTGGACATCCATTAGACGTCTACTGGATGTCTTCTGGACGGTCAGTGGATGGTGCACTGGATCATTTATGGACGTCCAGTGGATGTCTACTGGATCACGGTGGATCATCCAAATAACATCCAGTGGACGTCCATTGGACGTACTTGTGTTGTGTGGGAAGAGACCGAAATTCTTCTGTCTAAGTGAATCCTACACATTTTCATTTTTCAAAAATGAAAATGTGTAGTGTTTCACCAAGATAATACAAAACCTCTTACCAGATTAACTTGCTAAAAGCTCTACAACTCTGATGTGATATACTGCCACACCCACCTTATTCTCTAGATTTGACACCTTCCGATTAATATATGTTCCGGTGCCTACAAAAGGTTTTAGATAATAAAAAACCTTTACTTTAAATATTTGGATTCTCTCATTTGAGGAGGTTTAAAATGGGTCAGTTTTTGGTCAGCAAAAATCAAATATTGTTATGAGCATTGAATCCTGCGCAGGATTCAACGCTCCTAAGAATAGCGCTATTGCTAGAAGAAAAAAGTATTGGGGCAAAATGGAGGACATATAATTAAATGAAATACTTATTCGCTTTATGAAATTTGTTTTTCGTTTTCATAAAAAAATACAAGCAAACCAATATTTATCCCTTTATTGAAATTATTTTATCATTGACCACTTTTAACAACATTGTTTAGAAATTTATTTTAGACATATTAAATGACAAATAAATGGTGAGTATGTTACAATTGGAAAAAAAAAATCAGTAATATGAAATTCAGTCTTATCACAAAAGCGATAAAATCGCAAAATAGTACAAATACCACAAACAAACTATATCACTAATTTCAACCTTTAACAAAAATATTAGACATAATAAAAATGATTCTGCTCGCCGTCTGTTGTCAAAATTTCCACTTCAATGATTTGCTCCGGTGAAGTAGAAAAATAAAAAAAAATGATTAAGATAAATATTTTGAAACACATAAATTTTCAATTCATTCAGTTGAATAATCATTTCAATACAGAATTATTTCTCAGAAATATGAATTAATCGATCATAAAGTTACTGCATGCATCAATAAATTGACGTATAATTATTAGGTCTACCGAAAAGTTCTGTCCATTTTTGGAATAAAACAAAATACAATTATTTCAATAATATCGCCAATAAAATATTTCCCATTGACTTCTTGCCAGCCTATTTTTAAAAAATATTTCTTTTTCTCATGCGAAAAAGGGAAACAATGCTTGATTGATATCTTCTTCCTTTTTGAATTTTTTACCCTTCAAAAAATTCTGTGAGGACCAAAACTAGTGATAGTGGGAGGGTGATAATTCCGGGAAATATGGTGTATGAGACAGAATTTCCCAACCTAGTTCTGCAATTTTTTTGACAAACTCTTTTCTTGCAAAATTGCCGGCCTCTGTTCTTGGACTACTCCCTTTAAATGATCCAATTGCTGACAATACTTTTCCGAATTGAGCTTTTCGTTCAAATTTTAATGCTCATAATGTATTGGTCCTCAAATGTCCCACCATATATACAACAGTCTCTTATTCAGAATCAAATTTCTTTTAAAGTCAAAAGGACTAGGTTTTCCGCCAATCTTTTTCCTTACGATGTTTTCGTAAGTAATCCACTTTTCATCCCCTAGTTATCCTCCGCTTCAAGAAGGGTTCGATTGTGCTCCGAAGAAGTAGAGACTATTATCAAAATTCTTCTGACTTAATTCACGTGGTACCCTATTCGCGAATATTTCCACAACAATCTTATCTTCCGAATAGGGTCTGAAATAGTTTGATGAGATGAATTAATCTTTCAGCGATCTCCGGTGTTGTCAGAAAATGATCTTGCTTTAATTTAACAACATTATCACCGATCAACGGATAGAACTTTCCGATAGACCTAATATATTACCAAACTAATTCTTTGAAATAATGTAAAAGACATATCTGGTGAAATTATCTTTTGGCTGTAAATTAGAAAATATCCTTATTTCATATTCTGTTTGAAAAGTAATTCGAACAACTGATTGGATTTTGAATTCATTAGTAAAGAAATAATTTGTTTATCTTACATTTTTCTTTAAGAATATTAATGCACTTTACAAAATTTTATAAATTTACTTATGAACATTCTAATATTTTTATTAGGATTATAAATATTTTTAAATAAAAAGTACACATTTATACAAATATAAATATATATAAAGATAAAAATGTTCATTTATTCAAATCAAAGAAATTAGCTTATAATGTATAGCTTATAAGTGTGATTAGTAAATAAAAGTAATCAAAAATGAGTTTGTATAAATAATCTGCTTGCTTTTTCAGATTGGAGGCGTATTATCTTTGTGGAGGGAACAAAATACTCTGTCTAATATTGTCACGAAGATTTAAGTGAACACACCGTTGGATTTAAACAAACAAGTTTATTGAAGGAAAGCAGCGACTTGTAACCTTACAAAGTCGAGAAGTTGCCCACAACTAGTGGGTATAAGCTTTTATACAGTAATAGAATATTCGAGAAACAACTAATTAACATAACAAAGAAAGGTCTAGAATGTTGGAGAACATAAGGAAACAATAATTAAAGAAACAAACAAAAAATCCATACTTTGGATACAACAGCCATGGCTAGTATCGAACCCGCAACCTCTGGGTTTGGATCGCGTGCTTTGACCATTCGGCCACTGAGCTCGTTGGAAAGCTTTCTCTATGCGGCAATATCAACAAATCCCATTTAGTTGTTTTCATTGTCCAGTTAGCAGTTAAATGGTTGGGCCTTTAAGCCTTCGTTTTTTGGTTAAACTTCTACCTCAGATATAGATGTCTATAGTAAAGTAAATCCTGGTCAAACTAGTCATTATGAGACTGGGGAAAGTGACTAAAACACCGAAAGATCCATCAGAGTAGAACACTTAAATTTCGAATGTCATTTTGCATGTCATTCAATTTTGATTAAAAAATTTTAAAAATACAACCACTTGATATTTCAGTTAATGCCTATGAGAATAGCTTACTCTTAATTTTTGAAAATTGTGATCATGTGATAATGGATTTTATTCCATATTACTTGACAATTAATAAATACACTTGACAACTGTAGTCAATATTTTAATACGTTTTGCTTGACATCGTATATTCTAGGTTATTGAAATTTCCAAAGCACCAAATAATTAAGTAACTGTTACTTTACATTGTAGTTCTAATATACCATTATTCACTTATTCCATTTTCTGAATATAATACAAATGCACTCTTTTCCAATTATATCATATGTTAATGTAGCAAACAAATAACTTCACAAGGGACAAACTTTTGGCACATTACCGTCAAAATTTGAATTGTCAAAACACACATGTTGTGGTTCAGATTTAACTTTCTACACAAACAGCAGAAATGTTTTTGGTGTTGAGAGTATGTAATGTGTGTTAAATCTTATTTTTAGTTGACTTAGCTTATGTTAATTAGCATTAGGGTTTAAAATGAAGCCAAATGGTTTTATATTTTAAAGATTCATTAAAATACTTCTCAGTCATCTATTTAAATTTGATCACATTGTAAACAGAAATTAAAAATTTAAGTTTCAAATTCAGTTATTTCATTAAGAACTATTTTTGAATTAGAGAGAATCCAATTTCAATACTGCTCAGCATCAAAATCATTTAACTATCAAATTTAGTCTTTATCAAATTACTAATTTACATATTTATTTTTCTTTCAATTCAATTTAACATTTCATTGATAATTTGCAGAGCATTTAAGCGAAATACTAATATGAGAATAATTTTTTTGGAGACAATTTTTTATGAACCTACAATTTAAAAATATTACATCAAATAACAGATGCTGTTAATATTTATAAGTATATAAAATCAAAATTAGAAACATTGAATTTGAAATATATATAAAAATTTAAAGATTTATAATCACTTTAATAAAACTTTAAATGGTCAAATGGAAAATAATGAAATAGTTGAATCAGCTGTGTCTTAGTTTACACCTTCATTTCTCTGTTTCATATAGTTAAAAGGAAATATCTATATTTTAAAAATGGATGATTTTTTATTATGTTCCCATATTAATTTCTCCAACTTAAAAATGCATGAGATTTCTGAAGTCAAAGAAATCGCTATAAGGAATTTTGAGTTTGTGCAGTTGTTGAATCATATTGTAGTTTCAAAATATGGGTAAGTTTAACAAATTTAAAATAAATACAATAACATCTCTTTTCTTTCATCTTTTTTTCCCTTTATGTAGCTATATTTTACCTCTAAACTATACTAGATGACTAAATTATAAGTGTAAAGGTAGATTTTTAAATGGAAGGAAGGCAAAAGTGCAGTTTGTTTGGCCTCAATAATAAATTTTGCACACAAGGACTAATTTGATTGTGACCTATAATGGAAAAGAAGGAAATAAGAGAAATGCAAACATTATGCAATAAACACTGAATAAATCATAACAAAGAAAATCCTGAGGAATTTAATGCATTTTATTGAAATAAAATTTTGATTTGTACATTTCAGCAGTTTTTGTAAGTTGTACTTAAAATCCTTTTTTACATTCATAAGGTATTTGATATAGATGTGAAATATATGACAAGCATTATTTTCCTTCATTTTATTATACAAACAATGCACAATTTCAAATTGGCTTTATTTATCATAAATTGCAAAAATATTTCACTTTACATTTAGAGATTATATACAAATAGACATGAATGTCTCAGAGTCAGTCTTGGGAATTATTTTGTAGTCACTGTTGCTGCTGCTGTTGCTGCAATTCTTGCAGAGCTCTCATTTCAACTGAGTTCAAATGTTCACAGAAGCTATTAAAATAAGGACACTGCATCAACTGCTGCACATAGCCTGTGATATATGTTTTCAAGTTTATATTATGAATTGGATCATTCGCTATATCTGGATCATCTTCAATTTCATCCTTCTCTAATTCTTGGTCTGTAAAAGTATTCCTTTTAGTTTATGCAGAAATTATGAGAAATAAATTCTGATTATAGACATATATGAGAGACGTAAGTTATAATAAGTGAATTTAAGTTTATATTAATCATTTAATAAGTGTAGAATTTATTAAGTAAGAATTATAAGTGAATATATAACAGAATTTTTGATATTTAATATTTATTTATGCTAAATAATAATTTATAAAAAGATATTTTATTCTGAAATTGTTTTATATTAACTAAAAATTAGTGAACACAAACAAATAGATTCATTCAAAAATTTAAAAGTATGTCTTTTTGAAGAAAGTTTTGTTACAAAATTAGTAATAATAAAAATGTGTTTTAAATTTAACATGCTTTTAAACTATTAATGAGATCCTTATCGTCTTAACAAATGAAAACATAAGGTAATTAGTTAAATATAAATAAGATATTTGCACAAATAATTACATTTTTCATGACAATATTTAAGCCCATACTATGTAAGCAAAATTGAAGTTTCTAACATGTTATAAGCATCTTTGACTTTAGTAGACAATCAATGTGTGAGTGAGAACTGAATATTTAAAAGTAAAGGGATGTAAAAAATATATGTACCAAAAATATACTTTAAAATATTTATTTAGCAATGAGGCATATTAATGTACTTTTGAATATTTTTTATAAGCTTGTTATAAGTTACATGAATACTTTTTTTTCTCCTTTACTTTGTAAAGATTAAAACACTGGAAATTTTGCATTACAAACTGTAAATTATTATTTTTGAAATATTGTTTAGCCCTTGATATGAACACACAATTGTAAGCCTCACAACATCTTGCACAGGCGGTTTACAGTACAAGAGAATGTAAAGTAAGCACACTGTACAAAAGCAATTTTTTAGTATTAACAAAATTTTTTTGATTTTTTAAAAAACAATTGTATGAAATAATGAATTCTGTGAAAATAGAGGAATGTTTGTATAAAGGAAGGATTCACAGTGTATCTTGTATTTTTTACATGAATAATCAAATTCTATGTAGATTTAAAGGGATTTATTTTGAAATCTTCTCAAAAACACAATTTAATCTAAGCTATTTAAAAGACATTTTTCCTCATTAACATTGAAATTTATTTCATTAAAGTTTGAGGCTGCATTTTGGCAACATTTGTTTAAGATGCATTTCCTTTAGCAATTTATTACTTATGAAAAATTTATGGATGTTAAAAAATGAGTATTACTTGAACTAAATAAAAATTTTAATAATAAGTATGAAGAAGGCCTTTTTTATTTCTTATCACTGCAAAAAGTATTAATATAAATATAATTTCTAAATGTGCATAAAATAAATACTGGATTTACATACATTATAATTTTTTTTAAATTTCAATGTCATCATTAATTCTCAAAAATTAACATTTCAAAAAAAAAATATTTTTTGTTGTTGCTTATTTAATTGGCATTTGAAATAATGTGAATACATTCAATGTTATATCTTAAAAATAAAATGTACAAAATTATTATTTAAATTTCTCACCTTAATTTGAATATTTTCTAGATTTTAAAGGTTTTTAAATATTGAGTGTATTGTGATCTTTTATGTAAGAAAATCATTCATAAGGTTAGAGGATTAAAGCATGTATGATTAATCTGTTTTTCATTTGAAATTAATTCTTCACCATTTTAAGTTAATTCAAAATTTGAAAAATTCTGTCTTTCATTCTAAAATTTATATTACAAATTACTAAAAATTTTTGTTCAAATTAAATGCAATTGAAAAAATTTACTTTTCAAAAAACAGTATGTCATTTAAATTTTAAATATAAACTTCTTCCTTTAGATTTTTCAACATTAATAAATAATTTATGCAGAATATTTGATACAGTAAAACTAGTACATATATAATTCCAGCTCTATTAAAATACAATTTTTTTATTTTAAATTTGTCTTTAATTTTTATAAAAATTCTTGCTTTTCAAGACATATGAAAAAAATATGAATAAAAAAAATAAAGGAAATAAGTTAGTCAAAAATAATAATTAAATTAAATATCAAATTGTGAGAATTATTATATCATAGCTTCATCACAGCAATAGACTAAAATTCATATTTCAAGCTAAAGTACTTTTGAACTTTCATTTCTAATGAGAAAACACAATTTACAACATACTTCCCCACATTGTATTTATAAATGTTTGCTTTTTAGCATATGTTTATTCAATTTTTATTTCATACATATAGCTACATATTTTTAGAAAAAATATAGCTTTATCAATGCAGTTTTATTTGCTTATCATTTGTTGCTATTTTCATTATTTAAAATGTAATTTTAATGTGCGATCATTGTTAAGAATGTGTAATAAAAGCTTACAGTTACTGAAAAAAACTTTATTTTATGTTCAGTTAAAAACATGAAGTGATTTAATTTTTAGTTATAAACTTAAAGCAATGCAGTAAATTAAAATATATATTTTAGCCAGTAAACTCATATCTTACCTCTGAACTTTGCAATGATAACATTATTATGAAAAATGCTTCAAAGTATAGGAAATTGACTATGTGATACAATGTGAAACATTTGCATTGGTTTTAACAGTTAAACTTGGAAATAAGGAAATCTAATCTATTTCTAAAACAAAAATAAGTGTGCAAAAAGGCAGCTACGAAATTGTAAAGTGGCAGCAATTTAATAACAACATCTTAAGTATAAAATAAAAAAGCAAAATAAGTTCAATTATTTATGTACATTTGCAATGCTGTTAAATCACAAAACATATAAAAGCAACTTGTTATTATTCCAGGCAGATTTATCACCAGTAATTTTTTGAGCTCTCTTTAAACAATATATATACTTAGAATCTGGATTAAAGTGTTTTTATTAAGTAAATAGAATGCTTCCTCATTTTGTTGTTTATCATGATTGAAACAGTAAAATATATAGAAATGAATTAAGGGAGTTTCCTGAACTTTAAGAATAAGCTCTGAAATCATGATTCTATTTCCAGATATATTACTTCCTTTAAACAAAATTTTAGAATGATATTTACAAAATCATTAAGAATAATAGCACAAGTTAAAGCTTTTAAAAATCAATCACTGAAAGTTGAAATGAACTATTTTTCTAATAAATCTCAGATGCCCTGAAGATAAAGCATACTATATTAAGAAATAATCTTTAAATACAAAATAAGCGGTTTGATTTTAATGTACGAAAAAATTCAATTGAAGTCAAGGGCTGAAAATGTTAAAATTAATTTGCAAATCGAAATTAATTAAAAACAATGTTTAGTATCAGTAAGTACAAACACTGGGAATGCATTTACAAGAGTTTTATAAAAATCTAGAAATGAAAAATGTAGAAATTTTACTGAAATCATAATGCAACATTTTCTGCATATTTAGCACAATAGATAGATATGTGTGTGAATAAACATACTTTCTCTATTACAAGTCTCAACTTAAACAAGAAATATGCATGGTTAATAAAAAATATTTGAAAGACGTTAAAATTTCCAAATATGATGAATTTAAAAATATAATATTTATGATATATATATATTTCTTTTTGCTTGAAATAAGTGCATTAATGTGAAAATATGCACTATATCTGCACTTTAAAATTATAAAAATATCACTTTATAGAAAAAATTGATGATATTAGAAAGAAAGAGTAGCAAAAATATTTAAAGAATTAATGTACCATAAAAGTCAGCCTCTATGCCTGAAGATTCACTTTCTACAAAACCAGAACTTCCAATACTGTTCTCACACCCATCTTCAAAATCTTCCTGTTATAAGAATAACAATAATATTGCTTGAAGAAGTTTAATAACTATATTTTAACATCAGATTACTTATCACAATGCTAGGTAGCTGAATTTTAGAAAGAAAATTATACTTTAAATAAGACTTTTTAAAACAAAATTTGAAACAGTAAATAAACAACCTAAACCAATAAATAAATGAGAGCAATTAAAATACATATAGCATAGTTAATATAACTGCTAATTTAATAAATTAAAAAAAAATTCTGTTTCTAAAATTTTTATAACATAATATTTGTAATTATATTTTTAAAAATTAATAGTTAAACATTTTATTCTTCACCAACTCATTAGATATCAGCTGTAAAAAAATTAACTGTACAACTTGTAACAACTATGAACAAGAGTTCAGATATTATTTAATTAACTTATAAGAATTTTTTTTACAATTTATTCATTTCTTCATAAGACTTTGTATAATAGCTGCTTAATTTAATTAATTAAAATAGCTGTTTATAAGAAATATGAAATCAACATTGACATCTAAATTATGCAAAATTTAAAGTTTAACTATAAATGCAAATTAGGATTTTCTGAGGACAAATATACGAAATAGGGAAATTCCTTGCAAATAGGGAGTAACAAAACAAAAAATGTGAAATTAAGTTTAAAGCTCCTTTACTTATGTTATGATAACAGAAATCAAAGAATTTAAAGTAATATTTTCAATGAGAAATATTTTAAATTCGTTAAAAATTTCAAAATAAATCCCCTTGCATTTTTCTTATTGTTTTTCAACAGTAAAATTAGCAAATAATCTTCTTCTTCTTCTTCCAATCCCTTTTGTTTTGAAGGGCTAAACTAGGTCCATGACGTTGTGAACCACCAGAAAGTCTATGATCAGCAAAGGTGATTCGAAGATGTCCTCTTTATTAAGACTTAGATAATATGAGAGAAGATAATATGTTCTGGAGGCGCACTCGCCGAGTTTGGGACAAGGCACGTAGCATTTACGTCCTTCGCAGAATGAAATGGAATCGAAGATGTCCACTTCGGAAGCGGGTGATGGTAGTCTGGCTCCGCCTGTCGCATTTAAGAGTGAGGGAGCCTCCCGGTGAGTAGCAAAAAATAAATATCTTGGATACAAAAGTTCGTTATCAGCAAAGAATGTGTAAAGCAACAATATAAAATAAAGAACTCTCAAATATAAAACTGTTTTAATATATTTTCATACAATTAATGCAGTGAATTAGAAATACTTATAATATTTCAAAAAAATTTTAAACCTGAATTTAAATCACTCTTTTTAAACAAAGATGCATACATAATTTTGTATTTTAGAAACAGTTTTAAAATTTGTTTTTTTAATTTTCTTAATGCAATTTGCTTTTAGTAAATTTCATTCAAGATTAAGAGGGTTGTCTTAAAATTCATAAACATCAGACACATATCAATTTGTTAAAATGTATGAAGTCAAAAATATAAATTTGAATACACAAAGAAGATTTCTCTTACATCTGAATCATCAGTTTCTCCTTCATACTGTGATTGTAGCATAATATTTGACAATTCCTGAAGTAGTAGTTTGAAAATTTTTACAAGAAGAGGTATAGTTGTATAATGGTCTGGATCTAAAAATGGACACAATTTATAAGGAAAATAAACTGAAATAATTATACATGAAATACTTATACTACTTCTTTAAAACATGTGATTAGTAAAAATATACATGTACAAAGAAATGAAATTAATTTGACATAGCACAGCTGTGTTAAATTTTACAGTATTGAGTGCTTGGCCTAAGCAGTTTTTAAAAAACAGATATCCTAATTTAAACTACTTATACAGGTAAAAAATTTATAACAGATAAATTTATAAGTAAATTTTATGATGGGAAAATATTCAAGTAGCACATTTTAAAGACAAGTAAATTAGATGAAAGGAAAATAAAATAAAAGATTAAAAAATAATTTAAAAATATTTTTTAATTCTTTTGGATATTAAATTATATTTAATATTTAAAAGAAGCTGATATCTTAATATACAAGTATAAGTAAATAAATAAATATAAAATAAAGAAAGATAGGAAATGAGAATCCAAAATTTTTTGTTTTTTATCATATATAACAATTTTTTATTGAAAAATAATGTAATTAAAATGAATGTAATAAGTAACATTAGGCCAGGAACCAACTTTCCTATTTTTAACATAGACTATTATAAAAACTAATTATATTATATATATATATGAAGTGTACTAAATGCACATTACTAAATTAATCACCAAAATTTATATTTTTTAATTTTTTTTATAGTTTTTTATTATTTCTAAGTAATTTGCTTTTATGATATGCCAATAAAACCAAATTAAACATAAATAATAAAATTAATATTTCTTTTGTTTTATTTCTGAATCAATATTTCTAGTGCTTTAGTAGTTTAAAAATGAGCTAAATAAATCCTAACATGAGACATTCTGAGAAACAAATACTGGCTAACTTTAATTAACGATTAATTTAGCAGCTAATCAATGAGCTCCTATTTCTAATATTAGAAATGAAAAGACTATATATAAATATTTATCCATTATGCAATTCATTCAAAGGCAATATAAGTAAGGATATTTAGAGTAAAATGCATATATCTTCATTTTATTCTTTGAATCTTTGAATGAACTTGATTATTAAACCCAATACACTCAATATTAATAAAATACATTTCCACTAAGAAAACTGAACTTTCTATGTAACATAAAATATTTAATGAAACTAAAACTAAGATTAAATAAAAATGCATAATAAGAACAATCATAAAATAATTCCTCAAAGTATTTAAATTAAAAAATAGATAATACTGCATTAAATAAAGATCGATTTTACATTAATCAAAAACCAGGCATCAACAACTTTAAAAAATATCAATAGAATATATAAAATTAGAATTATTTAATCATAATAAAATTTAATTTTCCTTTGTAAGTGAGTTACTGATACTTATGTTGTTTTGAATTAGGAAACACATTTGGCAAGTTTAAAATAAATGTAACTCCATTTTTTGGATTTTGAATTTTACGAACAATTTATTCCATTCACTGAACATTAAAATGATAGATACTGATTAATAATTATATGCATTTCACATAGAAATTAAAAATTGTATTATTCACTTATGAGAAAACTTAGGATCATTAAAAGAAATTAAGTTCTCCAGGTAAAAAAATTCAAAAGAAACTGTTCTCTGTGAAACATTAAAACAAAGAAACAGATTTATGCAAAGTTTAACATAAATCTTCTAATGAATTAACAGCTAGTCAAATATAACACTGGGAAAAAACAACATATTACATAAAATAAAGCTTCTCAAGTAAAAAAAATAAAAAAGTTTTTCCATCTTCATTTAAATCTCATAATAAACAGTAATTAAGCATTACAGTAGTAATGAAGCATTTTATTGAACAAATAACTTACTCTGTTGGCTCTTGGACCTTGTTTTTACTCCATCATGATTATCAACAATCTGGTCTCCCCTCACTTGTATGCTTTGCAATCTTTGGTCATTGTTTTGCAATCCATGTTGAAGAACCAGTGAAAGGGAAACAGTGCTGGAAGAAAAAAAGGAGTAATTGCCACACTCTTTCGTGAATGTACAACACTAAAATTTTATAGAATTCTTTAATTACCTGACTTTTTTATCATATGCTCCAAAAAATGATGGGAAACATTGACACCAGACAGATAAAACAAACTCCAAAGCAGACTGACCAGTTGGACCAGGTATACCACTCAGGAAATCAAGTATGGGCTCAATTTGTTGACTTATTAAGTGGGCGAACACCATAATCAAACTCTACAACATATCACTGAATGAGAAATTATGTACAAGATATCAATGAATAAGCAAGTCGAATTTTGTTTTAAAATGGAAATTAAATATACAAAAATGTAGGAACATAATTTTTTTTATGGTGTTCAGGATTACATTCCTATGAAAAATATTTTCTATTACTTATTAAGATAACAAATAAGCTTGATAAAAAAGGAGAAATTTTAATGAAAAAAATAGATAAAATCAAATGTCTTTTCACAGTTAAATTTTAATTAACAGTAAGTACACACATTAATAGCTGTAATACAGCAAATTAAAATTTTTATTTTATGAAATTTTCCACTGAAAAAGTTAAAAATCATCATTATCTTTGAAAACTTTTGATTCTGTAAGGTTAATATTATTTGTTTTGTTCTACAGATTATAAATTTATGTTTTAACTAATATTTTTTCACCTTTTTTCTCTTTCATATTGGAATCGAACTTGGTTTAGTAATCATTTGAATACTAACAACTTTTTTCAAAAGATCTAATGATTTTATGAAAAAGTAGTTAGCTTTCAAATGATTTTGTCTAATATGAATTAATTCTTGATATTTGAATAGAATAACTGGTTAACTCATTTACACTATTAAACACATGCACACAAATTTATCGTATTTATTTGGTGCAACAAAGTTTACAATTTTATTATCATTTTCTAAATTACCTGATGAACACTTAGGGCTTCAGACTTCTGCATCTTACTCAGAACAGCACGAAGTATTAGTTCACTTTTCTCTCCAATGATAGGACCCGCCTTCACAATCAAAAGAGAAATAAGTTTGCCAACAAATGTTGATGCACTTTCTGGAGTTTTGGGGTCTAATAATAACTGGACAACCTGCAGGAAGTAAAAAAAGTTCCTTGCATCTGAAAACATTAAATTCAATACAATAATAACAATAAATAGATGAAACATCAATCAAGAATAATGATACATGCTAAGTATTGATATAATACTAGTCAAGCATAATTTGTTTTATTCTAATTTTTCATACAATATATTAACTAAGATTATAACTGTCTTATTTTTTTCTTAATTTTAAACATAAAAAAAAACTTGTAGAATAAGATTTAAAAGAATTATATTTTATGATAATTTTGCTTTAGAAACTAAACCTATATTGAGGTTTAAAAAATCATTATGTATCAATCAAACATTACATTGATGATGTAATCTAAGCCAGAAATGCCACTTTCATCTCTCCAGGCAGTTACTTGTTCCAATGCTGTAGATACAAAGGCACGTAAGCATTCTCCACCATTCTGAAACATAAAATGTTAATGACTTAAGACCAAACCAGTTTGTATTTCAACAATTTTGTATGCTTGCATATATTATTTTAGTATTTAAATAGGAAGAAAATAAATGAAAGTTTGGTTTACAAAAATTTATGATTTACATATTACATTTATACCAATATTTTTCTTAAATGTAATTTAGCTTTGCAGAAAATATCAAAAATAAAAATAAACAAGTTTATTTAATATTACAAAATATTCCTTTCTATCACTTAATAACAGTACATTAAATCAAAGTATAACAAGGTAGGTTTAAAAATAATTAATTTTTCAGTTTAATAATGCATCAAATAAATAATTTAGTAAATGGACTAGGAAAATATAATCAATACAAAAAATATCATAATTCCTTCCTTTCTTTGATATTTTTCTTTCTCAAATTAAAAATCATCACAATTTTGTTTCAAAGCACAATAATGTTTCAATACCAGAGAGAAATTTTATAAAAAATTCTGAAAAATTCATGAAAATAGAATTTAGGAATTTGCAAATTGCAACAAATATAATTTCTACAAGAAAAATAGAATTAGCAAAAAATATCTGACAGTTATTTCTGTTGTGAAATAAAATACTGTTACACAAACAAATGAGGAAACTTCAATGTATGGTTGAAAAATATATTTACTTTTTGCAAATTAGTCACCATAAGGGAAGAACTCAAATTTTTTAAGTTACTATTAAATAATCGATCTTTACATGCAGTATATATAAAAAAGGGAAATAAAAAGAAAGAATAATTAAAAATATTTAAACAATTTGAAATAAAATGTAACAATTATTTCAAAATAAAAAAACATTTTTAGTAATAGTAAAAAAAAATATAACTTACCTGAAGTATAGAACTGTCATCAGTATGCATAATGCAGTGAACAGCAGCAGGAAATGCCTGAGTTATCAGGGGAGGAGAAAGGGGCTTTGGACTACTGCGAACTATTGTATACAAAACATCCAATGATGCCTGAAAAGTTAAAAAATCTTAAAAGAAAATACTAATTATTAAAAGCTCCAATATAGTGCAGATAGTACACTCACTTCCAAAAGTTAAGCACGAAGATGTAAAATGCAAAAAAATCAACAAATACTGCTTTGATTGACACAAAATATGGAAGAAAAGTAGCATATATATTTATCCATAAAATAAAATCAATAATTATATGCAGAAATGAAAACAATATTAAATTTTTGTATATTATCAGATAATGACATACTGAAGATTTAAACAGAATTATGCATAAAGTGAAAATAAACAGAATAAAATGAAAAAAAGGATATTAATAGGGTATGTGATCCACCCCTCATCTGTATACAAAGTTTACACTTTGTGACCACGCTTTCAATTAGGTAGTCAGCCACTGCAGAACCAAGCAATAGCCATTCTTCTTGTAGAGCAGTTTCCAGCTCAATAAGAGTGACTGGAGGTGGGAAATGTGAAGATACAGCATGGCCCGGAGCATTCAAAAGATTTTCAATGGGATTAAGGTTGGGCGAATATGCTGGCCACGCCATACACCTAATCCCTTGACTCTCCAGGTAGTTATTGACGATGTCAGCTCTATCGGGATGTGCATTATCATCCATTAAAACAAAAGTAGGGCCAACAATTGCAGCGTACAATCTCACAATGGGTTTTAGGACCAACCCCGATACAGGACAGCTGTCACAGAACCCAGTTTAAAGATGTGCAGGTCGGTGCAGTATCCTAATGAAATCCCTACCCACACCATAATGCTTCCGCCTCAGAATGTGGAATGCATTCAGTGATGTTTTGGGGCTGATTGCGTGTTCCTTGTTCACGCCATATCCTTATTCGCTTGTCATCTGGCTCCAGAGCAAATCTTGACTCATTAGTAAACATGACATTGCCCCAGTCAGACACAGTCCAATTGACATGTTCTTGGCACCACTTTAATTATGCCCCTCTTGATTGGACGGATAGACGAACACAAACATGAGGTACCCGGGCGAGCAGTCCACTCATGTGTAATCTTCGGCGTACAGTAGCTGGAGATATCACTTTACCAATGGACGCTGTAACCATAGATGTCACACATGTGGAGGTCGCTCTGCAGCGATTTGCATCCTCTTCAATTCTGATCGGCTTCTGGAAATTAGCATTTTCCTCTCCATGCTTAACTTTTGGAAGTGAGTGTAGTTAAGTTATATATATACATATATATGAAAATAGTATACTGTGTTTTCTATATTGAGAATTTACTATGATAAATTTATAG
>CM075856.1:92525132-92574853 GCA_037975125.1 Latrodectus hesperus
GAGACAAACCATGAACTGTTGCTTCTAAGAATCTATGAAAATAAATACTTAAAATAAACAAAAATTAAATACGCTAAAAATAAATGAAAGAAAAATTTTGATATAGAAATGATAAAAACAAAATAAAATGCTTAGGAATCATTAAATATATATAATTCTACAAGAATAATTGCAATTTAAATGAATTATTCTTCAAACTGTTTGCATTTAAGAGATACTGTATACTCTTGCTTGCTTTAAATTATAAATAAAATGAATATATTTTGTCTCAGAAGAGACAATTATTATTTCTAATAATAGTTGTCAATAATGAAAAAAATATCTCTTTGTTTGCTAAATTTGATATTTTATAAAAAAATAAATAAAATAAATGTCTATGAAAATGCATTTTGAACTATTTCTATTCTAACAATAGAAATAGTTCAATTTTAAACTATTTAAATTAGTACATTTTTAAACACTTATTCAACAATCATCTGAATTTTTAATGTAAAAAGATTTCTCATTTATAACTTAAGTAAAATGACAGTAAAATAGTGAATACAATGAAAATAAATTAATATAATAAATTAAAAAGTGCTACAAAAAATTAAAAATGGACTATCAAAACTAGAATCAAAACACTACAATAAATTAATCTAGTACATTACACATATTAATGAGGAAACTTTGATCTAATTTTATTACTTTATTTTGTTTTTAAAATCAATGTGATTGTTTTATCTTTCATTGCTAATGAAAATAATTTAGTAAGATATTACAAACCATTAACAGTAGGCAGGCAGAATATATTTAGAGCCTTAAGTATAAGATCTATGAAAATAAATTTGTTTGTCTAATGAAAATAAACATTATTGCTACACTTGTTTCAGGCACTACCTTTACATGTTTTTGATGCTATAAATAACATTATAGCATCAAAAATGCTATAAATAACATTATAGCATCAAAAAAATTTATTAAAAGAAAGTTATTAAAGAAAAATTAACTTTTTTTAAAATGACTCTTTGATTTTAAGATGGGAAATTTATTGGAATATAGGAATTATAGGTAATATTATAAAATTTAAAATCACACAATTCTGCAACATATTTTATGCATTAAAAAAAAGAATTTTTAATTTCACTTCTATATCAACAAAGAGATCTGAGCAAATACTGATACTTGTAATCCATTCTTAAATTTATGACTAATTACCAAATTCACATGTGAATTTTATAATCTAAAATTAGAACTTCATGTTTTTTAATAGAAAATAAAAAAAACTGACACCATATTTCTGAAAAGACACAGCCAATGATTTATTTAAAACATATAAAATGATGGATTTTTCTTGAAATATTAAAATCTTAAGTAATAATATAAGACACAAGACAAACAGAATAATTTGATAACATTGATCTCATGACCTAAATAAATTCCTAGTGAACAAATCAAGTATAAAGATATTATTTAAATAAATAATAATTAAATAAATTAATTTACTCATTTTTAAAGGAAGTTTTAGAATTTTCTATCATACTAGCTTCAAAGGGAATTACAAAGGGCCTATTTCATATAAAATATTAGGTAAGTCTTTAAGAGCATAAAATCAAATAATTTGAAAACGAACCTCTTAGCTAAGTCTTCAGTCATACTTGTGGGAAATCTACTAGAAAACCAAAGACATCTTCCACATAGAAAGGGTGAAGCTATTAAAATTAAAAAAGTGAGGCTAATGTGAACAAATGAAAAACTGCATCACAAAATAAAAAATCTGTTTCTTAAATTATTATTAGGTGTTTCTTTATATAAAAGAATATTAAACTGGAAAAAATTTTTGAAACTTAAAAACTAAATAATTAAAAATGTATTTTTTTTTCAATATCAAAGTTATAATTTAAAATATGCAAATTATGATTTTCATTTGAATATATATTTTAAATATCTTCTCAAATATTTTATTAATGCATTATGTATAGTCACATAGGTTTTTATTTTTAAAATCTGAAATACAATAAAATTTGCTTTCTTCAAAAGCTATGTGAATCTTTTAAAGAAAATCACTTCCTAAACATTTTACAACAAATATTGACAGATTTTAAAATAATAGAGAAATAAAAGGTTAAATTTTTATTATAGTTTTAATGTATATAAAGATTTATTCAGAATTTTGAATATTTTACTTAATTATGCTTTTTATGTTTTTTTCTTTGTTTACAAGACTTCCTTAGTTTTTTTTAAAGTGCTTTTCAAATCACACATATATTATACTTGGTTTCTAAACTAGTTTCAAATATTTACAGCAATTATTTCTCAAGAGAGTGATTAGAAATTACTATTCTTCCATGTTCAATTAGTAGCAAATAATTATATTTTTATTAGTCACCAATTTTTTTAAATATTTTTAATGAAATAAGTTAATGAATCTTGAGAACAATAAGAAAGGATATTTCTAAAGCTAACAAATGATTATGCAAATGATCAGTTTTGAGATTCAAGAGATGCAATCATTTAAAGAGTACAAAGTTTATTTGAAATATATAAGTTCACACAAGAAATATGAAAATTTAAAATGTGTGAGTAAAGGACTAATTTACCTGCTGAGTTTAAATCATCTATCACGACTGAATGGAGAAATCCAGCTAGGTCAAACTGAAGATTATTTTCTTGAATACCAGAAGTAATGGCATCAGCTAAGCTGCCGAGTGCAAGCATACAAGATTCATGCACTTTCCACCTAAAAAAAATTTAAATTTTATTACTAAAATATTCCAAACAAATATGACTTGAGTCGACTTTGGCCTAGTGGTAAGATACTGCTCTTCAGAGCAAAAGGTTCCAGGTTCGATCCCAACCACTATTGAACAAGAAATGAATGTTGCTTTTCTGTCACCTGCATGCATTTTTGAATGGGTACTTAAGAGTTTTCAAAAGTTTCTTCTCTCACAACATGTGTGTGTGAATACACTCCATCACCTATGAAAAGTTCTCCTGGAAAGCAATCACAGTAGACATTAAAATGCTTTACAACAGCTTTAGTCCAGTACGTAACCAAAGTCAAAGTTAAGCAAAAAGATCTGGGATCACTATGGCTCAGTGGTAAGTTAACACTTTCTGGAGCAGAAAGAGCATATCTGAAGCTAGTCAGTGAGAGATGAATGTATGCTGAGTTTCTGCTTTCTGCATGCATGTCCGATAGAGTGGGTAATTGGGAGTTTTCCAGGTTTCCTCATAGTAACATACTAAGACAGCCATTCTCTTTGAAAATGCTCCTAGAAGGCAGTTCATCATTTGGTTAGGTTGCTCACTTCTCAGTATCAAGCAACAGTCCACTATGTGGCATCAAAACAAATATGACTAAAAATTTATTTTGAATAAGAAAATAAAATTAAAAAGAATGTTTTTAGTTTTCCTAATTAGAGAAGTAATTATAGCAAGTTTCTATAGAACAAAATTTCTTATTTGTTTTACTCTAAATAAGCATATCTAAATACTTGGGAAGTTATTTAATAACTGCATTCTAATAATAACTAATTTTTCAACAAATTCATGCTAACTTAATATATTATCATGATAGTAAAATACAATTTTTCATCTTAGGAACAAAATTGTTACTTACTAGTTCTACACACAAATACATATAACAGCAAAACAATAATTTAAGATCAAATAAAATTTAAAAAGATTGCATATAAATATTTCGAAAATTATTTCTACGAAAGGAAAATAATGAACATGATAATGAATCACATACTGGTATTAAGGTAATAAATTTTAACGGGAATCATTATATTTTATTTTTTATTTAAGGTATTTTTGAATATGATGCTATTAAGGTGAATGTACATAAGTAATTTATTTTTCTGATTACCTTTTGTTTAAATGATTAAATTGTATACATTTAAAAAGCAAATCATAGCTTGTGTAGACAATAGATATTGAATTATAAAAAATATTCTTTGGATTGAAAAAATCTTCATGGTTTAATGATTTAATAAACAAATCAGTTTTAGTTTTATAAATATAAAACACTTTACATTGAACTGCATTCTGTAAGACGTCAAATTTAGTATTTATGATATAGTAATAAATTCTGTTTTTTTACTATCTAGTTCCCTGAGTATGCATGACTCTGAAAAATGAAGTCTAGAAAAATGAGGTTTAAATATATTTCATATTTAAAAAATACTACATTCTCAACTGACAATAAGCCATGAAATCATTTCCTGCCAACCATTTATCAAAATATGAAGCAAGGGTAATTTGTCATCAATTAGTAAAATTTTAATTATCTAATTTCTTTAATTATCTTTATTAATTGTACAATCGTTATATTCAGGAGTATTCTGATTAACAAAATAAAAACTCATTTCTTAATTTAAAAATATTCAAACAATTTTAAAAATGAAAACATGGAAAGGAATATTTAAAATTTTAAGATTAATATTCAGAAGATGTTTCTTATTAGTGAACAAACATTAAAAAATTACAAAACAAATGTATCTTCAATATAAATTAGCTAAATAAAATCATAAGAACCTAACAAAATATTAAATCATCAATATCAATCAAATCAATAATTAACAAAATATTAAATCATACATAACATGTAAATTATAATAAATAGGTTATAATGAAGAAAGTTGACTAAGCAATGAAGATGACTATGAAATAAGCATGTTGACTAATAACAAATTTCATTGCCAGGAAGAAATATATGATGAATGTTTCTCCTCCTATAAAACAATGTTTCCTTGAATTTGTATATAAAAATAGTGATGCATTAATATGCTATATCTATCCAATAACTAAGCATATAAAACTCTTGCTTTTAAAGTTTAAAAACGATTTAATAAAAAATAAGTTGAAATTGTAAGTAAAAAAGTAGCTGAACAATAGGAGATATATGTAAGTACATCTGTTAGGATGGGCATTAAAAGTTTTTTATAGTTTCCCTCTCAAAACTCGTGAATATCTATGAAAAGTTCTCCCATAAGTGAAAATAAGACATTTTCAAATGCCTTCAAACAACTTTAGACTGTAGAGTGTCTGATATTCAATGTCAAAGTAAGAAGAAAAGTTTAATTTGATTTTAACTAAGAAAATTGAACAATTAAGATAATTATTAGGACCAATAGTCTTTTTATAACCATTGCAAATACTGATCTTGCAATAGAATTAAGGTTAAATACCATTTACTAAGAACTTCAGTTATTAGTAATTTAGTTTTAACTACAATAAATGTAATTGATGTTTTAATTCATGCACAGAAATATTCAAATTATGTACACAAAATTAAATATATTATCAGTAAAAATTTTCACATATTTTTATCACTTACATCTGCTTTTAAAAAATTTATATTATATAAAAATTAGAAAATTTAACTCACCAATTTGGATTTGAATTTTTATCCACTTCATGTATCAGACGAGTAACAGCATTACATAAGCTTTTAGCAGTTTCTACTTCAAATTCTACACCTAATAACTAAATTAAAAGTTTTATACAGCATTTTAAAAATAACAATTTCTAATAAATAATAAGAATTTTATTATCTCTAAGATAATCATATTAAGGGAAAGGATTCTTCAGAGCTTTTTAATTTTTTTTTTTTGAAATCAAACGAATTCCCATGATTTTTTTTCTTTTAATGAGCTCTAGCCTATAAATTAACAAATAAAGGAAATATTTTTACTGTAACTTGAGTACCTTTAAGAAAGAGTTTTGTGATAAAAAGGGCAAATAATTCAATCAAGAATTAACTACCATCTTAAAATGAATTTAACATAATACAAAAATTCATTACATGTGATCTTAAGAGATAATTTAACTATTTTGGAAATTTATTTTCATAAATAAATAACAAAAATAAATTTTAACTATCAGTTGTAAATGGAGTCTACATAATAAAATAAAAATGACACAAAGTATGTCAAGATTCTACATATTTTGAATTAGAAAATATAATTTAATATTTTTATGCATTACAAAAATGAAACTCAATTCTTTTCTTCCCTATTTTTAATAAAAAAATATTTTATCCCACATGCTATTACCATTAGCTGTGTTTATCAAGAATATAGTAGCAAACAACTATATATACACACACATTCATATATATATATATATATATATATATATATATATATATATATATATATATATATATATATGTATGTATGTATATGCTTAAATTCAAACATTCAGAATGGTTGCTGATGATTCCTTAACTTCATGCACTTTGTGTAACAATATTAATGATATTTCAGCAATCATGATCTAGATATAGCTGAGTACCCCTGCCATAATACATCATTTTCACCTGTGAAAAGGATTTTCTCTGCAACTTGGCTTCTGCTAATATTTCTATGCTTAGTATTAGGTTGGTTGATTGGGTCATATGGCACAAGGTCCAAAAAGGACAAGCTGCACCATGCATAAAATTAGATGTAAATTCAAGTTCAAAATACAGCTATGTTAAATCTATTTTTATTATTGTCTAATCTTGAAATTTTAATTATTTGGTTGTTGGTTGGTTGTTGTAAGATTTAAATATAATTACACATAGCAGAATCAGAAATTTTTTTTCCAATAGAAAATACATTTGAGCAATATTCTAAAGAAATGGAAGGCAAACGACCTAATAAGTAAACATTATATTTGGCATTTTAAGATTTGTTAAATTTAATATGTACAATATGATAATTATTAAATTGGAAGCAATCACATTATATAAGGTAAGGTAATACAACTTACGCAGCAATAAAAAAACTTTTTTATTATAAATTTTAAACAATATAATGTAACATGCATTTGTACATTTGAATGTGACATGTACATTTAAAAACAAGTCTCTAATGAGTGATGTATTTACAAGAAATATAATTACTGAGAGTCAGTAGTTTAAGATAAAAATAATTGCATACCAATAATAAGTCTTGAGCTGATATCCTGACAGAGTAAGCATAGGAATCATCATCCTCATCTTCAACAAACTGGTCAGGATTGGCAATCCATGCCTTAATCTAAATTTAAGAAATAACATCAATCACTGCAAATGGTGTTTAGCCAGAGAAAAAAGTACTTCATGAATAAGACTTACTTGTTCCTCAGTCATCTGCATATATAAGATAATATAATAAATTAAATCTTCTAAGCCATCTTTAATGTATTTTTTATATTTATTGCCATCAACTAATGTAATGATGAAATCAAAAATACCAAAAACTAAATTTTCAAACCCTAGAACTTCTCCTAGAAATGAGAAAATATGAATATGAAATCATAAAATCATTTTATCAAATTTATCAATATGCATAAACTAGTAATATTTTTTGAAAGGTTGCATGAGAATAAATGACTATTTCTTCATAGAATATAGTAAGTAATGGAAACATGAGGTATATAATCTAAATCAATAAATTTATTCGCTTCAAGAAATTCTAGGTATTTAATAATTACAGTAGAAACATGTATAAAAACATAAAAATGTGTATAAGTATTGTAATAAATAGTTTTCCAAAATTCTTCAAAAGAAAAAATTCTGATATAAATACTTATTTGTAGAGAATATTACATCATTAAATTTTAAGACCTGTAACAATTATATTTTTTAACTTCAAATGAACAAAACAATGGCAATGTTCTACAAAGGAAAAAACATACTGTATAGATAAAGATCAACTAATGAGCAACAGCACCAAATCAATATAAGAAAATTATTTATCAAATAATTACTTTAATAAAACCATATAAAACTTTAGCTGCAAAGATACCTAAACATTGCACCTTTTAAATGTGTGGCTATCATTGATTTGACTCTAAAATTTAATTATTGTTCACATTTATAATTTAACATATACTCTAAGGCAAGTATATAATTACTTTGCAGTTATTAAAACAAGTATTCAAATATTTTTAACAAAACATTGTAAAAATAATTCATTAATAATTTTAATATTTTCATAAACCTCTTGATATTTTATTAATACTTTCTCCACACTGATATTTTTCTTGATTACACACACATTTAGAATAAAAATTTATTTTATAAAATTATTAAATATCAAGTATAAGCCATATAATTAATAAATACGTAAATCAATTGCAATCTGCATGTAAATTATTGTTAGTGGTAAAGTAACAATCTCAAAGACTTAATAAAAGCATATCGAAACCATTTAAACAAGTTTCTAAAAGTAAAGAAAAAAATTAAAAATTGTATTAATAAACTCCAAACTCAATGGCACAATAACTCATATGGGGGCCAAGGCCAAAGACTACAGTATATATATATTCTAAATGATTTATCCTGTTCTTGTGGTCTTATGTGCCCAGGAGCATAACAAACTACAAGGCAAACTGTTCTTACTTAAACGTTTCCTACATTTAAAACATTTTTTTAGTTTTTGCTTTTCTAACAGCTTATATATGTATTTATAAATTCAGTTGCAAAATGTTCAAAAAAATTTACATTTTTCATTGTTAAGTTATACTAAGTACTAGTTAATCTTTCGCTTGATATTTAATTTTAAACTCAATTATGTGCATATATATATATATATATATATATATATATATATATATATATATATATATATATATATATATATATTGTGTATTCATATACAGACAGATGGGCAAATCGATACAGATATATTTTAATATAACAATCACAGAACAGTAATTTATCAGTTACAGCTGTAGGATTCTTAAATAAATCAACATTTTGCTCAACAATAATTTCAAGTTTAAGATCATAAAAAAGCATTTAAATGGAAATTTTATTCTTTATAATTCAGAAACACATTAATGTAAAATACCAAATTTATTTGAAAATTACATAACATCTACATCTTAAGAATCTAAGGTATATTTATGGATAAAAAGAAAATTTCTGGAGAGAAATGAATGACAGCTCTAATGAAACTGATTATATTTAGACATTATATTTAATCATTTTTTATTTAAATTAAAATATCATTAATTACTTAAAAATACATTTACAATTGTATATTAAGTCACTTTTATTTTTAGAGTAATTGTGATTTCTTTAAACATAATAAAAATATCTTAATTCATCAATGTCTTCAATATTAACAAAAAAGAAATAAATACTTAATATTAAATAAGAAATTAAACTGCAGTCATACCATCAGAATCAACAGGATTATCAGCTTCTTCAGAGTCATTGACAACAGTTTGTAGATATCTTATATCAATTAAGAAAAAAATATTATACATATAAAGAAAACTTACATATTAAACAAAACAAAAATAAAAATTATTACCAAATAACTTTTAACCAATTAGTTTATATTAAAGATTTTATAATACTAACTGAAAGCAAATAATAAAAAATATTAATTATAATAAAATATGATTATAAATGAAAGGATACATGTTAGCACCTTGAGTCAAGGAAGTCCAAAGGGGTGTTAAAATATGAGGTAAATAAGGAGCCATTTGTTTAGGAAAAAACTTTACTGAGCATCTCAAAGCCTATATTAAAATATTTAATTCATTACACAAAAAATCTGATAGAAATTATTTATTTATTTATTATAAAAAAATTACATTTAAAACATCTTTCTTGAGACCACTATCAGAAGTTGAGCCATCAGGTGTTTTCAAGGCACTAACTAAGGCTTCAATAAACTTTGTCATTATAGGAAAAAGTAGTTCTTTAGGAGCAGCCTAGAAAAAGCATTATTAGAAATAAGTAAATCTTTCATCTGAAATTATTGTTTTAAGAATTTTGTTTTCACATCAAATGATTTGAAGTAAATAATGCACAATTCATAAAAAAAAAAAAACTTTGAATGGATTCCAAATTTTTGAATAGCAAGTAAACTACTTTTCAAAACCTTTATAACAATTTGCTTTAAAAGTTGTAGTAAAAACACAACATAATATAAAAGTTATAATTAAAATATTATGAACAAAAGACATTTATGTGAAACATATAGATAAAAAAATAATTTCAAACTAACATAAAAATTATAAATACTATATTAAAAATAAAATGACATCAGATGCAGAAAAAAATGACAAAATAAAAACTACTAGAAAATTTGAAAATATACTATAGGAGACATTAATAAGAGACATAATTGCACTATTAAAATATATAATTTCTCAATCAAGAATCCCTTATTCAGCAAGTTTATTTTTGAAATAATTTTATAACCATGATTTTAAATAAAAGATCACAGACACTTTTTCTATAAAAAAAAAGCAAAATTTAATATTGAAGAGAAAGTCAAATAGCAGTAAATTAAGGGGCTGGTGCCTAATATAGTGATGCCTAATATTAGAAACCTAATAATATTTCCTGATCAAATATTTGAAGATTCCAGAAATATGGCACACTGCATTATTCCACCAAAAGATCCAATGTGACCCTCTGAGAAAAAACATTCAAACTATGTAGGTGTACATGATCCAACAATAATTGATATATAACACAATTAATTCATTGAATGTATTTTCCTTGGTTATGCAATACAGCAAAAATATTTATACCATAGCACAATTACACTTGCAAATCTTTTTTGAATAATGGTTTTTAGCTGCTTATTTTATTGATGAACATCCATTAAGTTGATGTAGAATTTTATTCATAGAAAAATTCAACATTTTGCGAAGTTCTGGTGGCATAGTGCAAATTAAAATAACTGCTGCCAATAGGATGAAATGACTACCTGTTTACAGGTGTCATAAGCATTAGCATTTCTAATTCTTACACAATTAACAAGCTGCTCATATGCTATTTACATACCCATGTAATATATTTGCATATGAGTTTATGAAAGTTGAAAAATATAGACTATATAAAATTTTATCAATGAATAAACATTTCACTCAAAAATACAGAACTAATGTACAAAATAGTGAGTCATTAGAAATAGGTAAATATTATTGTAAAAGCAAAGGAAGAAATACAATCTTGCAAACATTAGCAGTTTGATTGAAAACTTATTTTCATGAAATACACAAGAACTATTAATAATGTTAGTTATGAAATCGAATTTATTACCATTTATGTTCAGCTGTGCTCACTTTTATATCTGAACATTCAATTAATACTGAAAAAATCATTTCTATTGAGCAAAGACAGTTTTGAACTTTTCAATGCTTTTCAAAACAACTAAAAATTATTCAGAAGTTAAAATTATTCTTTCATAAAGTGTAGTAATAAGAACAGATAACAAACAATGTAATTTTACCAAACATAATTGCATTAAGTTTAATAACTCACTAGCATCCAAGATATTTAACTTTTTATATATTCATTGAAAAACAAAAACAAAAAAAATATTTGCAAAATATTCTTCCTTAAAAATATAACTGATTGTTTATAATAAAATTTTAAAGAATAAAAGGAAAAGAAACTTCCATATTTTGCATAATTTAAAGAAGTTTGTCACATCACTCATTAATTACTTTCTAACTAGACTGAGACCTATAATTTTTAAGTGGATTGATTACAAGCTATTGCATACATTTATTCCCAAGGTAAAATTCGATTCCACGAATTTTGAACTGAAAACCAGAGTCCTAATCATCTAGCTGTCAATTCAGTATAATTTAAATAAGAATTAAATTATAAAATTTTTAAGCAAATGCCAGAATAAAATAAATGATTTAAATTTTGCAAAAAATATTAATGTATAAATAGAATTTACCTTATTATATTGCATCATTGCAGCGATCAACTCTGTACAGGTAGAAAATATTTCAACAGCTCTTCCTCTTGTGCGGATACCATATTTCTTTAAAGAAAAAATTAATTTATTTAAAAACAATATTGTGCAAAAAATTTTTCACAAAAACCTAACATGATGAAATTATAAAGCATATAGCAACAATAGCTCATACAGCAACAATTAAAAAAATCAAATATTAAAGTGGGTTATTCATAAATAACAGATGTTTCTATAGTCTTAGAAATTAATTCAAATCAAAATATATCAGTATAAAAACTAAAATAAGTTTGTGTGAAAGTCTGAAAAAACATGTTAACCTTTATGGAAAGGAATCTTGGATATACAATAATAGATACATTATATGTAATGAGTTTTTATATTGGACAAAATAATGTTCAACTCATCACTATCTTATGTTGGAAACATTCTGCTGTCCTCTTACAAAACAATTTTTACACATCAATTTAAAAAGCATTTACTAGGAACTCTCACTCATGAAAAACACACATTAGCATGAGGTTTTCTTTATAATTCAAATAGTACATTATTTTGAACTTGTCCTGGAAAGGGGCCATTGTAGCCTGGTTGTTTAGGGTACTGTTCTCGTTATCAGAAGGTAGTGAGTTTAAATCCCAGCTTAACTGAAGATGTGTTCACTAATAAGTCTAGAGTCTTGCCATAAAAATGGAGTAAACAAATAATTAGAAATAATTTTTAAAATCGTTCTTTGAAATTTTCAAATTTGAGCTACATTAATGCTACAATACTTATTTCTAAAAAGTAAATTGTATTTATACAATATATAAATAATGTATTTGTGATGAGATCACATATTTTATACACATCTGTAATTTTTTGCTGGCTGCCTAGCTTAGATCAGACCATTTTATTGATGTATTACTTAACACATTATCATAACTGAAATAGTAACCTTTTTTGCTACCTGCACATACTAATTATTAGTTTGAGTTTGGTTTTTCTACTTTTGGAGGGATTGGAGAATTAAGTAACAAGCAAAATTTGAGAGAAAAAGAATTGTTGATTGACTGACTATTATGCAAGTACCTACATCTACATCTAAGTGAGTGTTGAAATAATACTGACAGAACATTAAAAACAAAATTAAAAATATTCAGTAACAATAACTATTTACAAAAAATATTAAGAAAGAATTAGTTTAATTAAATTAAGGCCAACTTATGTCATAGTTGTTCAATAGTAATATACAATCTCAAAATACAATAGTCATTAATAGAAATAATCAACGGGTAATATAAAATTGAAATTCCAAAAGGCCAAACTAATTTCAATACAATCTGTATTAAATAAACTTCGGAGTAATACCTGCTATAAATTCAAAAATTTCTGCATCCATAATCGCTAATAAGAAGTACAAATTGATGGCAAAGACCAGTAAACATGCTTGAGAAGAAGAAGTATTTGGTAAGCAAATTTAATCAAACTTCCATCTTAGCAATATTAGGCATACCTTGGTAAACCTGTACTAACATTTAATGAACTTATTATCTGTGAGGATAAGGCAACAACACAGTCCCATATATACAAAAGTCAGATCTACAGATAACAAGTAAACAGATGGATAGCCGATAAGAGAATTATGAAACTATGGAGCTTAAAGAGTGAGAAATGTTGAAAGATAAAGTAAGTTTAAACTTTTTAGCTCTCAAGAATAACATCTAGGGTATATAATTAAGATTTGATGTGGAAGATAACATTTAAAATATTTTGCATGAACTGAAAAGGAGATAATGCTAGAATTTGGGAGTCTTATCTCATTGGAAACTGGTGATGAATCCACCAGAATTCGATCATGCATCATCATTTTTCAAGGATGGATGTTACCAAAAGAACATTGGTTGACATAAGGAATCGACATTGGTTGAGAATTTGATGGAGAAGAATGCCAAAGTTTCCAATCTAAGGTGCTTGTTCCTCACTCTCTCATTTGACTATCTACCTAGCAACCTAGTGAAAATCAGCGAATCAAGAAGATAGTCTTTTTAATATTTCTGCACCAGTTCGCCCAGAATCTCAGATATTATAGTGACAACTTCTGCCATGGACATAGATAAAAATGACTATTATGCTTTTCTCAATTTTTTTCTAAAACTTTTATCCTAATTAATTTTATTTTTTGATTACATTTAATTTGTATAAATCATGATTTTTTTAGCAATATATTTTAGAGTATTTTCATAACAGTTTGATTAAATTGTGGAATTTTATTTGTTGTAATCTAACTGTAATAATAAAATGATTGAGTTTGAATTTATATATTGTGTTTAATTATCATTTTTCAACTGTGCAAGCATTTTATCAGTATTACTTCAATGTAGAAGTTTAATTAAAATTTTAAGGTAAAAGATTTTGAGTTTTATATTTACCTTAATATTTTTTATTTTATTTGTGTAAATATTAAATTTCATAACTTAGCTTAATAGTTCTTTTAATTCTTTTTTTATTTCATTAATCTTATCTCATCAACTCCCTAACAATATTTAACTATAATAGTTCATGTTATAGAAGTAACACTTAACAATGAAGGTTTAAGATTTCATAAGTTTTAACAGGATATATAGTAGCAGCCCTAATATCAAGAAAAACAAACATTTATTCCTAAAAATAAAAATGTTATTGATGCAGCTTATTTATCCATAAAATATCTGTCCATACCTGATCTTGAAGGAATATTTTCAGCATTTCAGGTAAAATAACAGGTGCAAACTGTGGCATTTGAGAATCAGAAACTTCATTAGATATCTCTGAAAAATATAACAAATCTAACTATTAAGTAAACAAAAACACTATAGTACACATTTCAACAGACTCGTACTCACTGATATCAACATTAAAATACTTAATATAATTTTGTATAACAATCTTGTCCTTCAAACTTCAGAAAAATGCCACTTACCATTAACTGACTTTTATTTTAAATATTTTTTAAAATTAATATATATTGTTGAAATTTAAGATATATGTACATAGTTACCACACTATTAAATATGTTAAAATGCTATTAAAGAATTCCATAACACTCGTCAGTAATATAAAATACAAGGTGACAACTAAAAAGCTAGGCATTACAACATTATATACATTTTAGTATTTTTCCATCTGCAAAATTCAAGACTTAAACTGAACTACTAATATGTATACCAAATTTTAACAGTAATTTGTCAAAATTAATTATCATTCGTCTTCCACTTCATAATTTTGGTTAGCCAATAAATTGTAATTTTCTGCACACAAGGACTAATTAGTATGGGACCTATATTTTAAAGTGGATTCCAAACCAGTCATGGAATCCTAAACAACAAATTCTAACACAAAATGGGAATTGAACCCACAAATTGTTGAACAAAACCATTTCATTACCAGCTTCCTAAAAATCATGCACGAAAAATAACTTGCATGTTTTAAAAATCGATAAAATTTTTATGGCATTCCTTTCCTATCTTTTAAATTGAATAGTTAAAATGAATTTTTATAGATTGATATAAGAACAATGAAATGAATATTTATAAGACTTTTATTCTTTTATCTTCCTCAGAGCACTTGGTAACAACTTGTGCCTTTATACGTGTAAATATTTTTCTAATTTAATATTTTTATAATCATTCATTTCTTTGTTATTTTATTAGTGACAAAATTTAATTTTAATGACAGTTTTATTTACAGGAAAGTATCAAAAGTTTATTAATAATAAGAAATGAACAATCAAGAATGGTAAAAGTTAAAAACAGTGGAAGAAATCAAGAACTGAAAATTTTCTTAAGGAAATATATGTAATGTTTCCTTATTAATATTTCCAATTTCATATTTAATAAAAGCAAATATTTTATATAGAACAATAAGAATTTCTTACCTTTCAAAACCCTCATAGCACCATGAACAGCACAACTATTTTCACTGATTAAACTTTGAACGAGTATTTCAAATAATTCAGGCCATTCTTCAGGCCAATCCCATTGAGCAATAGCTGATATGGCATATGCAACACTTGATCTCAGTTTACTTATAGATTCTTGCAATCCCATAGGAAGCATTGCTCGAATTGCAGCTTTAGCCTGAAATATTTAAGTTTAGCATTAAGAAGGATTAATTTAATTGGCAAAATATGCATTTCAATGACAGTAAAAATAAAGGAGTTTTTGTAATAAAAGTTATTACTTGATTGTAAATGCTAGCAGTTTAAATTCTTTTTCATTTTGCTATTAAATGTCAACATTCTGCAAGATTTTAATTTCAAATGACATATCAACTTCTTTTAAAATTTTTTAGACATCCAAAAAGAAAGATCTAGCAAATTTCTAAAGATTTCATATTAGATGTTATAATTTATACAGCTTCTATTTTCCTAGTTTAAATAAATTGATTAAAAAAAAGCTTGTTTAAAATTATTCATTAAGTAAATATTTCATTTGTTTACAGGTATATTAGATTTAAAGATATTTAAGTACATTTCGAGTATTTTTATTTGCTAAATTTATTAATGAAATAATGAATTTTAATAACTAAATAAATATGACAGATTTTATAATAAATTATATTCCAGAATTCTAATTGATAATTGGGTAAATCCAAATTGACTGGAATTAGAACTTTTGATTGATGAAGTGTTGTTGTCAGAGGGAGAAGATCGGTTGGTTTGTTTTTGATTGCTAACAGTAGCGAAAATCCTGCTCCCAGTTGATGGTATAAATATATCTTTTAAAAATGTAGGTGAGTGTCCAAATTAATTAAATGCGTCATCTAAAAGGAATGTGTTTTATGTTATTCAACTATCCTGGAGATGACAGATTGTGAGATTACAATAATATTAACTATATATCTAATACAGGTTTCAACATTCACTTCTTCCTCAGCATGACAGCCCAGGGTGGAGCAAGGCTTTCCTTAGAGCACTCCTCCATTGTGTTCTCCAGGAGATGACAGTTTTCCAATTTGTCACTTTCAGCATTTTAAAGTCCTCCTCTACACAATCAGTTCATTTAAGTTTGGGCCGAACCCTAGATCTGCTTGCAATGGGACTATAATTAAAAATTCTTGAAGTCAAAGACGAGGGCTCCATTCAACAGATATGGCCCGCATATCTCAAGCGACATATTTTAATATAATTGACGATATCAGCTTCCTTAAAGAGTCAGTAGAGCTCAAAATTGTATCTGTGCCTTGAACATTCACAAAGATGTTAAAAAAATTATTAGAAATTTTGAAAATTTTCAACTAGTTCTGATTTTTTTAAGCTAAAAAAATTTAAATAAAACTAAAATTTAAAAAATATCAAATTACTTCTGGTGTTGTTTCTGGGGGCCTGAATTTATCAGTGCATTGACTCCAATGACACTCAACATATTGCTTTAAGAGGACAGATGCAAGTTGTCGAATGGCCAAAGGACCCTGAGGATCAAGCATCAATTCAGTTAGATGCACTGGAAATTCTAAGGGGAAAAAACATCATTAATATATTTACGAATTCAATAAAAGTATTCATTCATTCATAATGAACTAAATTCAAATTTAAAGACATTCACTATTGATATCTAAAAGAATTTTAATATTGGAAAAGCAGTCATTAATTTAACAAATATATTTCTATTATTAGAGGTTAAAAAGTAAAATAAAAAAGCAGCAGCTTAAACAAAAGATTTAATTTGATAAAGACTGATTCTCAAAGAGATTTTTTAAATTTGTTTAAAATTTCTTCATCATTAACATGCCTAAGCATCAAAAATTTGATATTTTCTATTTTATGACTAATTCTTACATCACTAAAACTTTGCAAATATTTATTTTCAAAATATTATTTTGACATAAAATTTTTAACACTATTTGCTACAACATTGTTTTTGAAAAAGCTTTTAAAGTTCATGTAAATAAATTTTCCTGTTTTAATTAAATATCTCTACCAATTTCGATATAAAAGTTTTTAATTTTTCATACTATATTCAACTATATTTGGAACATCAGTACTTTCTGTTAATAAAGAATAGGATAAATGTGCTATTCAAATATTAAAAATACTTCTTAAATAAAATTTCTGATAGCATCATATTAATAGATACTGTTAAAACATTGCCAAACCATTACTGATAGCAGTGATGCTTAGTTCTAATAAACTTTAACACAGTTTGTGAATTTGGATCTAAAAATGTATACCTATTTATTAGTACATTTTTGTGTGTGAGCACAGCAAAGACATTAACAATATTAATAATAAAACACATTATCAAAAGTACGGCAATTCTGTATGAAAGATCATTGCCTGTCAAAATTCAAACAACGTGGCTTTCCTCTCTAGAAATAATATCCAATAATATAATATCAAATAAACAATGTATGTATATGAATAAAAAATGACACATTAAATGTATTTACAGTTAACTCTGAATTTCTTTATTTTTTGATGTTTATGTGCATGTAACATTTTTTAAAATAAAACTATATTCTAATTTACATATAATTCAAATTCTTAAAATTCTAATTTACATGTAATTCAAATTCTTAAAATTCTACTTTAATTAAAAAATCTTGAGAGAAAATAATTTATGAATAATTGATTTAATGACAATTTTATCCTAAATTAAATAAAAAACTTTTTTTACTCTAATAGATAAAAAACATGTGCAGAGCAATCAACTTGATAATTATATATAATTGTTGCAGAAAGTTTACAATACAATAAAAATAAACAATTTGAATTAAATAATGAATGAGAAACTGAGACCAAGTAATACGAATATAATTTATTAATAGCCGGATTTATAAACAATTACAAACACCTAAAATTATTTTAATAACTCATTTATTTTATTCTTTACTATTTTTTATCATAGATTAAAAATTATTAATTATAGGAAAACTGTCAACCTTTTGTTTTTAGCATATTCATATCAAGAAAATGATCATACAGCAGTGTGAGAAGAGGACCTTTATGATAAATAAGAGGGTCATTTTTCCTTACTTTAGTGCTGAAAATTTTAACCTGACAAATCTGAGATTAAGTTTCTGCTTAATATCTGTTTTAATTTTAGTGAAAAAGTGGATAAATTTACCAAAAACTATGCTTATCTGTAAGCTAACCAAATTTTTGTTTTCTTTTTGTTCATGTCAATAAAATTTTAAATGAAATCTTTGCTAGGATGGTTTGTCGCTTTGCTGTTTTTTTTTTGTGCACATAAGAGCTAATTAGACCAGGACCTGCAGTCTTAAGTGAATTCCAAACCATTAATAGCATTTAAGTCTAATTTGGGATTTAAACCCATGAACTGTTGAACTGAAGGTTGAGCACTAACTTTACAGCTGCCAGCTGAACAAATTTTTGCTAAGAAATGTGTAATTTTATTTTTAATTAAATATATATTGAAGAAAAATTTTTAATTTAAATTATATATATTTATATAAATTAGATATATTTATTTATCATAGAAAAATATTCTGAAATTATTTATTAAGAGGAATAAAATAACACACACACATTTTTATTGTTCTCAATATTTATGATTCTTTATTAAGTTATTATCTTTAGTAATTTTTATACAATATAAATATATTGTACTTAAAATTACATATATTTTAAGGAAGATTCAAAGGTCATGTAGATAAAATAGTATTTTTTTTTTACCTGTCTATTACTTTATAACAAAGTAAATAGCACAATCCATTAATACTCTATTTATAAGAACAAATATGAAATTATAACAATTAATAATACAATGATAAAAAATATTTTTTTGAGTTTTTTCTGAATCCCATTCATTTAAGACGGCTTTTACACAGCAAATTTTATGCTATTGCAGGCAGATATTACTGTAATAAGAATACACTGAAAAACTTATTCTATAATTCAATGTGTCATAAAAGATAAACTAATTATTTGGAAAAGTTCGTATTAAAGAGAAGACTTGTGCTCAAAAACTGGGTAGTTATGATGCAATGTATAAAATAATTGATTTTTTTCATAAAGTACTTAGTTTTACAAATGCATTGTACTATAAGTTGTAATTTAAGAAATTTAGAATAAATAATCTATATTTTTATAGAAAATTTAAATGCATAAAAAAATTCTATTTTCTTTTTATAATTTTTATATCAGCTAAAAATAACATGAGGTAATTAATATTTACTAGTCAACATTAAAATATTTCATTTACTGAAATTATTACAGTTGAGTCAGAAAAAAAGAATAAATACAGGGTTTAAACATTAAAGTAAAAGATGATAAAAACTGCATTATTAATAACATTTAGAGTAAAATAAATATGATTAAAATTTAAAACAAGATTAACATTATTATTAATAATCTTTTCACCATTTGTTTTAAAAAAGATTTTAAAATTTATCAATTTAATAAATTCAACTTGATAAGAAGAAAAAATGAGAGAAGTTTCCTATTACATTAAACAAAAATCTTAGGGAATTTCTTTACAATATAGAATATACATCCATTCAAAAAAAATTTTTAATACTAATAAAAAAAATGAAATATTTTCCATGACATGGAAAAGAATATTTCATAATGGATATTACTAAATTTAGAATAAAATTGAATTGTTAGAATGAAACTAACACTTGTGACATGAAATTCATCCTACCAAATACTTACAATCAAACTTAATGATACAGTAAATCTTGACTGCTAAAAAAATCCCATGAAATAAAACTAATACTGACTTTTCAAACACTTTATTAGGCAAATTTCAAAATGATTTAACAATATGTCCTAAATAATTTAGCATACTTTTGAAGTAGGAACACAATGACAATACTTAGTTATAAAATGAAACATTAATTATTTTTTAGTGTAGCCTATACAGAATTTTTATAAAAAAATATCAGCAAGAATGGCAATAAATGATAAAATATAGCAACCTATATCAATGCATCAGAATGCAATAGGTGTTCAGCATGTTTTCAAAATTACACCCCTTTATTTTCTTAGTTTTAATTTTTAGCTCTCTAGAGGGAGCTCCCTGAAGAATCTCATATATTTTTTCCCTTTTTTACCCAATATTTCTAACTGAAAAAATCAGAAATATCTTCTGAGAAATTATCCTCATATCAGACAATATCACAAGTTTAACAAAAGCCAAATCAAACTCCCACATCATTATTTGATGAGTGAGCTGAATGTAACCAATTCGTATAAACTTCAAGTCAAAATCTGAGTATCAAAACTCTAAAGTCACCAGCATCAAACATAAAATTTTAAAAGGATGTTCTTTTATATATGCTTTTTGGGACTTTTGCTCAACAAGAGTAAAATTTACAGACAAGTACTTCCACATCTACCTCTTGTATCTCACCACATAAATTAAAAGTAACTTATGTTTTTCAGGATTTTCTAAGCAAAACCAAGTTTGGTTTTTAATAGGTTTGGATGGATATTGTTTCCAAAAATAATCACTCAATTCTTATTGAATTTTCATACCAAACAGTTGCCTTTTCCTTTATTAATCTGAAGAGATTTTCCATCAAAAGTAACAGATCATTAACTGACACAAGTTTAACAGTTCCAGTTACTAAGCATAATATTCTGAAGTACTGAATTCTTCAAAATGTTTTATATCCTCATATTTTATTAAGGCAAATAGCTCAGAGTAATATTGACATAAGAATACTCAAGAGCAATAAGATGAAAGATGTATAAGAGGTATCTAAACAGCTGAGTGAGTATTTCTCAAAGTAACCAATAAGAAAAATCAGTCTTAATAAATTGAGGGGATGTGTTCAATGTGACCCTCCTTGTTTAACTTATTGTCAATGACAACTTTAAGATAGATAAACAAATGAATTACATTTAGAGACTTTATAAATGTATCTCAAATTTTAATTAAACATATTTAGATGCTACCATAAATTAATAATTAAAAATAACTATTTAAAATTTATACTCATATTTACTTGGTTCTTGTTTTCCAGTGATAAAGACTTTGCCTTTGTAAATTTTAATTAAAACCTTTAAAATTATTATTAATTTGCATATTTAAACATTTTTTTAGTTGTTTTAAGTGATAAATATTAATTTAGCTTGCTAATTTTTTCCTACTTATCATTGAAATTAAATCAAAGAAATATTACACTTGTTCCCTTAATAAATGCTGAGTTACTTTCATGAAAATATTATTACATAACAGGTTTATATTCAAATATGCAAAATAATACAAATAATTTCAAACGGTACTAATATGCACCAGAAAAATTTATTTCAATTTAAATTAGAAAATAACTTTATCTAAAGAAACCTTATTGCTCTTCAAATGGGAGGCTTTGGAAAACTTATCTTTTGACTATTGAAACACAGTATTTTCTGAAATTTACATGTTGATTTCTCATAAATATGAATGATGATTATCTCATAAATAAAAAAAAATGATGATTATCTCATAAATAAAAAAATATCATGAAATAAGACATCAGATGTTACACTGATTAAGAATTCTTAAGAAAATATGATTATTGAAATTTCAAAACATATAATTGAAATAAGAAAAATCTCGATTAAATATCTTCAATGAAAATATTTAATTTACAAGTCACATGCAATTTAATTAAAACCAATCATAAATTTAAGAAAAATCAAGTTATAATTAAAAAAATTTGGAACTAATCGAAAAGAAAAATTTTATAAATGTAAAAATACTTTTATTGATTTAATGATATATAGAATTCATTACGTAAGCAGTTACAAATTCTATAAATATAAAAGTCATTTAGCATAAAATTCAATCAGCATTAAATGAGTATATTAAAATCGAGAAGAAATGTGGCGCGTAAGTTGATTGTAAACAAACGTGTTTCCCGCTCTTTCAGAAGGTTTGCTCAACACATCAGAGAAAATGAAAGAAAAACTACAAATGATTTACCATCCGTAACTTCTAAAACAGTGATTTGTTGTTCAGCGTTTATTCGTACATCGTGTATTGGAGATAAAATAGACGATAATGTTTCATAAAGTGCTTCTTTAAGAGTTTTACTGACATCATTTTCAGCCGACATCTTCGCTTTCACTGTCAAATCAAATGCAAAGGAGGGTGGAGGAAAGAATAGGGGGAAAGCAGACTTTTTTGAGTTGCGGTCAAGTGTAATAAAATCATTTCATTTAAAAATTATTGAGTTTTAATTAAAATACTAATATTGTACAAATCAATATCAAAAACATTAAATCCAAAACTGCTTTTGCACTGTATAAATGCGTAATCTGAAATTTCAATTTTTTTTTATTAAAAAATTATTTTAATATATACAACTGCAATAACAATATTAAGCGTTTATTTAATATAAAATAAAAAGAAGTAAGAATCTAACTGATTGTTTAAATAACTTTATGACAGTTATTGATGGATTAGTGTACACCAAACTCTGAAACATTTTTAGTACTGTGTTCCCTTTTGACGAGACAAAATTATCATCCATTATGTATAAAAGAAACAATTTATACATTTTTATAATGATTTTTTTATTCTTATATTAGAAAAAGCAAATATTAAAAATAAATGTTTGAAGTACCATTTTATAAGTGACAAGTATTTATAAGGAAATAATAGATATTTTCAGCATTTTATTCTCAATTCCTGAAATGGAAACGGGAAAAACGGAAGTAACCAAAAACAGATACAAATGTACGCATGCGTAATTTCTGTTTTGGAATAACTGCTATAATGGATATATAGGGTGGATTGCTACTACAACAACATAAACAAAGTAGTATTTAGCGTTATCGCGCTACTAACCAAAGTTACATATGATTTTAAAATGGACTATTTCGATCTCTTTAAGCTCTAAAGAGAGGTTTTAAGTGTCCTATATTATGGCTTTAGTTACTGTCCAGAGGTCACCGTGTGGAAAGAACTCTAACTCAAATTGTGAAAGTCCATCAGCTGTAAGTTATTGTTGTTAATTATCTTCTTGTGCATATGAATTTTATAAAAATCATTTTATCTCATGAACTCATTGAATATTACAAACAGCTGAAATCCTACTGTATTGTTAATTGTTTTGTCATATTGCATTATTGTCAATAGTTTTCTTTCTTAAATTTTATTAAAAAATTATGTATTAATTGTTTCCTTATATTTTGTAAAAAAAAAGGTTAAAATTGCGGTTTTATTATGTTTTATTGAAAAAAACATATTTGTTTTATTTGACTTATTAAAAGTAAATATTTTGCATATTAGTGCGTCAAACAAAACAATACATCGAGAACAAAAATATTTGCATTTATGTAATTGCCTTCTTGAATTGGTGCCTTATGAATTGTATTAAATTGTTTTAACATAAAATTTTATTTCAAACTGTTATTGTAACATTAACATCTTTCAATGGAACATATGTGTATAATATGTATAATAATATGCTTATTAATTTAATCATTTATTTGACCTTGCATATATTTTGGAAATATTATTGTACCTTATTCTTTTTTTGCCAATGTTACAATTGCATTATTTATCTGCATTTCATATCAATATTCATTGTGGCAATGTCTTCGAAGAATCTGCCTTTTCTTATGTGTATTGAATTTTTTCATTTATTAATATTGCTGTTTGAAAAATATCTTTTTCCATCATTATGTAAAATTTGAGTTTTGTTTTCCAATTATGGTAATGAATATTTTTTTCATCAATAAGAAAGTCTTAATGCTTATGAAATAAATTCTAATTTGGCTCACTGCTGGGTAATGTTGGAAAAAAAATTAAGCCAAGCACATTATCTGATAATTCAAAATGAAAGAAATGTGTCTGAAGTGCTTTTTTGAAGTGAAATATTTCTGTAATGTAAATTTTAAAACCAAAAATATTTTATTAAAATACATATAGAATTATTTTAAGAAAAATTACTAAACACTTAGAATATTTATTGAAATCTTGTGATTATTGCTCTTGCTGATTGAATGACTTCAAACATGATCTAATCATGACATATTCTTTATTTAAGATAAAAAATGCTTTTTTTATTTGATATTTGTGTAAAATTCTATTGGCCAGGCTTAATCCTAGTATCTACTACTTGTTAGATTCGGAAATGTAAAGATTTAAAGTGCATATTTATGTATTGACATTTACAAGATTCAAAACTTTTTTTATTATGAAACGCTAGATTATGCTGATGGTTATGATTCTCTTGAATTTCACTGTTAGCAATGTTTTTCAAAACTGCATCAAACTTGTTGCATGTACTAGGATTTAACTATTGGCCTGAATTCCACTAAAAAAGTGACACCTAATAATTTTATATTCTTTGGTGCATATTTAATGATAACTAAAACAAATAATTAATTCTTAAAAAAAAGTGCAGAAATATGTGTTTTAGAATATATGTTTAAAGAAACTTGTGACACAGTTTATTTGCAAAAATATTTGCATTGTTAAAACATTATTTCATTTATTACTGTAACTTTTAGATTTTTGCTCTTAGCTGTTATAATTCTAAAAATGCCTTTAATACATCATTAAAGGTAAAAAGATTTTTTATTACACACATCATTTTATCATGTCATCATATTAGCAAATAAATTAAAAATTAACACTTTTTTAAAAAGTTAAAAATTTTAAAAAAGGAAAATGAGAATTGGAACATAAATGAGAATGATTTTATGAAGGTGAAAATACATTTTTAAAGGATGTTAGATCCTGTTCAGTTATATCAGTTGATGACAAATAGTATTATTTGGCAATTTACATCAGATGGTATATATGAAACTAATGAATGTCAAACAAAATTTTTGAGACAGAAAATTAACTCCATAAAAAAGGATATAAAATCATATTCAAATAGAAAATTGATAAATTACAAAGACAAATTGAAGGAAAATTTTTACCTTTGCTATGTCTGAACAGAATTACCGTATTTTCCTGTGTATAATCTGCGGATGATGTGTTAAAAAGGTTTCAAATTTCGTTCTGTGTATTATACGCCACCACAGATAATCTGATAAAAAAAACATTCTTCATCAGTATTGCTTACAATAAAGTTTTGAAAAAAATGTCATTTATGTCAGCAGATAAACTTATTAATAAGTGTGCGCCACAACTTGGCTGATTTATTTCAATGATAATCGGCGTCCAATTGCATTCTTGAACAAATTCAGTTCCTCCAAACAATATTACAGTTGCAATTTTCTAATGTCGTTTCGCATTCTGCCTTCATTCCGAAAACATTTAAATACCTACATCATCATGTGGAAACAAAAACCATTAAGTTAATGAGAAAATTTTAAACTACAAGTATAGGGAAGGCAAATAAAAAAAATTGTGACAAATGTGTTAATGTAGGGTGAAAAACAAAGCCTGCACAGTACAAAAAAAAATGTATGCACAATGGAAAATAATCCAGTATTTAATTATAAAAAAACAAATATATTTTATTTTTATAATATGTCTATTCTCATTTTAGAAGTTATTAAAAACTAAAAATTGTTAAATTTTGCTAAAATTATTAGTATCTTTTTTGATCGTTTTGCTGCACTTTAATCTCAGTTTATCGCGCTTTACATTGAGGTGAATCCAAACAGATATTTTTCATTATAAATGTTTTTATGTACAATTTATTATATTTTTAATCATATTGTGTATTTTTTATTTTATTTGGCACCAAATTATCAACAGTATATATTTTCAATGATTAATCGGAAAATTTGCTGCGGATTATGTACAGGAAAATATGGTAATTATATTGTTGGAATGTATACTAAGAAAAAAATTACAAACTCACAGTGGGCATGACATGCGAAAGGGGAACATGTTAACACAAATTTCAAACAATTTCCTTAAATTTTTTACAGTTATATTCATTTGCAACTTCCCTAAAAAATTTAAAAGGTGCTGCTTTTTTCGCTACTCGTAGAAGTTTGTGACCTTCATAATAAATCACCTGTGGTAATTGCAAAAGCATTATTGTATCAAATTGGAAGTTTTTAGTCATTTTTTGCGTCTTTGTTGAGCCATATGTTTTTCCCTTGTAAATTCTCAATTCTTTAAAGTATTATATGTAACTCAAAAATATTTCCTGTTCTAAAAATTTCTATAATTTTCAATTTACCTAGGAAAACTTTTCTTCTGAGAAATATTTTGCCTATTGTTTGATCTTCTGCAAATGGACGTGAAATGATACTCCATATCAATGTATATGTATCATGTATATCAATGTATATGACACTCCAATGTGAAAAATGTAAGCTTTAAAACAAACATTTCATCTGATAATTGGTTCCTTTAAATAGTAGGTCCATGACCAAGTCTGCCCTAAAATGGTTTGACCTGGTTCACCATGTGGCACTTCATATCTATAGTGGAGCATTCCGCACCTATTGTGTCAGCAGCTTCTATGTTAATTGCAACATAACTTCCTTGAATATAATGCTCATCAAGCTTTCTCTTAATTACTATTTCAAGAGTTTTTCCATTCCAAACCACCCACTAAAATTTGCAAGTGTTTATCCTTCGTTTAAAAGACTTTTTAACACTGGTCCTTCCTGCACTCCCTTTCAGATAGAATTCAGTCTTTTAGAAAAGCCAGTCTTAATACAAACCCATTTGAGATTGTTAACTATGTTAGTATTCCTTTATCGAATTTTTCACTAGTACGTTGATTATATTACTGCCCTGTCCAATAAAAAAAATGCTCCCACTATTCTCAACCAAGTTTATGGCCTCTATCATTTACAATTCCATGATTATTGCCCTGTTTATTCCGATGGATCCAAAATACAAACAAGAATCCCACCTTGGGCATGAATGTTTGTAGTGGTTCGGAATCCACTTTAAACCGTTGGTCCTGGTCTAATTAGCCCTCGTGTGCAAAAAATGACCGTTGAGTGACAAACAAACCTAACCAAAATACAAACATGTTGGCTATGGAATTGTTTATAGCAGTTCTATTTATAGTAATGACATTCTTTCTGCTTGTACCATTTACACTGTTGAAATTGTCTCTATTCTGAGACAACTTTATTGGATACTCTCGCCGACGTAAATTCTGCATATACACTGATAGTATGAACACTTTGAAGCATAAGGAGAGTTTCTGTCATCTCTGTACTAACTATGTTGATGTTGAACATGTCAAAGACATTTTTGTACAGTGCTTAGAAAGATTTTTGTATGAGTAGCAACAATTGGTATTGGTTTTGCACATGATTCTCAGGAAAAAATTAATACATGCTTGCAAAATTCAAAATTTTCAAGTTTTGAAATCAAATATTCTCTGGATTAGATTTTATATGGCTTTGGAGAATGAGCAACATAAAATATTTAATTGAATAAGCATGTTTCATCTGATATTGTAAATTACGACAATATGTGGATATGATCTGTACACCCTCACAAATACTGTAGGGTAAAAAGGGACTCTCCAAAGATTAATCTAGCTGTGGATTTATGTGCAACACATTATAGGGTCTTTTTTCACTAAAACAATTTACTGCCATGTACTTAAATATATTGAAAATTCTTATATTTTCTCAATTTGGTTTAAGCTACTTTTTTTGTAACATTATGTTTCAGGACTTAATTGGGGTAGCTACATTTTGTAGGTGATCATTTCAAAGTAAGGATTGAAATGTGTGGCCTATTTCCTGGGCAATCCTTATTGGCTTTCCTATTTCCACTAGATTAGGAGTTGCAGACTTTTCTGCTCTCAAGATATTTTTTATTTTTTGTTTATTTTAAATAACCCGAAAATGTGCTCTGGCGATATACCTGTTGACTGCTGTCTTCTTTATGCTTGCCCCCTACTCTAATTTGCTTTTTATTTTTAGAGATTTGTAAAAAACATCCTTTTCAAAAGAAGGTTTTAAATATTAATGACCAAAAATTACAGCTTCAATAGTTGTTGTGGATGCTAATAAGCTTGTTTATTGCTCACATAAAGTCAACAGCCACTTCTACAACATAAAATGTACATAAGTTCTCTGACAAGGTCGTGAAAACATTTTTTTTAAGAGCTGAAAGAAGTAAATTTTTTTCCCTCCTTAAAAATTGTATTTTTTTTATAATTGCTGGGAATAATGGAAAAAGCTTAAATTCTTCACAGTTCAAAAAATGTTTTGTCTCAAAAAGTTTTTTGTTATTATGAAAATGAATTTAAATGTTACAATATGGAATGATTAAAAAAATACTATATGTTATAATTTGTGGTGTCATCATAGCAAAATTTTCCCAATGATCAAAATTTGAGACAAATGCTGAAATGCATTATGTAATGTATTTTAATCTATAATTAAAAAATTCTAAATTGTTGTCTTCTATTAATTTTGTACTTTTTTTATTAAATAATGCAGGGGTGTTTGTGCTCCGGGGAAACCCCGGAATTACGGGGATTTTGAACTTCGATACCCAGAAATTCCAGGAATCGTCGTGCAAAAGGAAGTAGGAATAATAATGAATTATTTATTTTGATCAGGGTAATTTTGTTTGCTTTGAAAGCAGAAAACGCAATAATTAGGTCATTCAATACTCCATAATTGTCATTTTTTCATTTCTCCCCCCCCCCTTCTCGAAACTCCAAAATGTCGGTAGTAAGTCCGTAATAGTTTCCGGGGATTTTTTGGGGTCCCACAAACACCCCTAATAATGTGAACAATATTCCCCTTTTAAATGTATCATATTATTTTGTTTTGTATTGATTTCTTATTTTTATTTTTTATTTTCCTTTTTATGCAAAAAATATATCAAGTTTTTTTTTTTTTTTTTTTTTTTACATAGCTATTGTGAAACAGTAATGAATATAATTCATATTTTAACTCAATTTATAATTATAAAAAATTATATATATTATATATTGATTTTATATTTCTCATTTTTATTTGTAAGGACAACGTTGATGGGATTTACACAAATGAGGAAGAGAAAAAGTCAGCAGATAATAAAGGGTAAGCTAGAATTTTTTCCAAATAAAGTGATAATTAAATTTAAATGGTATGAAGTGACTTATATTATGACTTTTTACATTTTAGATATAAATTTATTTAATGAATATATGTGATTATTTCATTATAGAAATGCTGAATATTAAATTCATTTTAAATATAAAAATTATGTATTTTTCTTGTTAATCAGTTCAAATCTCACCAGGTGACAAGACTGAATAAAAAAAAAAATTGAGTTGTTAATTGTTACATGTTTTATTTTAAAGTCTTTAAAAATGCCCGTAGAAAAATTTAAAACAAAATTAAAAAACTATTCACCTAAAATATGTTTCACTAATATGCTCAAAAACCTCTTTGCTCAATCTCCAAAGTTATATTATATATATATATATATATATATATATATATATATATATATATATATATATATATATATATATATATATATATATATATATATATATATATACACACACAGTTAAATTTTGAATTTTATTTACAAATTAGGATAAATTTCTAAATTTAAAATTTGCTAAAAATATCAGGTAAAATCCTATGATCCAGTACAGTGTGGTTTCAGATTTTTGTGCTGCAGATATCTCCTCAATCAAATTACATCACTGATCAAAATAAGATTTTCAATATCCTGATCACACTCAAATTTGAGTCTTAAGCATTGCAATCTTGTTTTATTATAGATTTTAAATAGTAAAATTTTGATTATTTCATTATAGTTACTTAATTCAAAAGTATTAAAATATTAATCGTTAGAAACTTATTTACAATAAGTATATATGTTATGAAACAAATATAAAATAAATATCATAGTCTAGAGTGCAAGGCAACTGGATAATAAAACTAAATCCATAAAGTAAATAACATACATTTTTATGAAAACTTGACTTTTGATAAACCCGACAGTGCCACCTTAAGAGTAACAGTATAAATGTTATCTAGCAGAGACAACCAGACAATAAAGCTAAATTAATAATATAACTATACATTGTTATGAAAAATCTGGTGTGAATTAACTTTTTAGTAATGCCCACCTCTTAAAAAATATTTGTAAATGCAGTCTACCCCAGAGACAACTAAGCAATAAAACTAAATGAATAACAAAATACATTTTATGAAAACTTGGATTTTAGTTAAAAGGGCAGTAGTGCCCAAGAAAACATCAGGGTATACGCAGTCTAGCTCTTGAAGGAACTAAGAAATAAAGTTAAATCTAATGTAAATAATATTAATTTTTGTGAAAATTCAAATTTCTAATTAATAATCATTACAATTCACAGTAAACCTAAATACTTATATCAAATTTTCTGTACATTACCAAATATATTTTGTAAATTATTACTACAACGGTAATTTTAATATTCACTCAATCCTCACTTGCAGATGAATTTTAAAAAAAGTGAATTCAATTTATCACTATCCATACCTTGCACTTGTGTGTGCTACACACTAATACTAATATTCAAATTTCTCAATTTCATGCACTTTTAAAACAAAATTTAATTTCAAATGTTTAAAATTTCAACTGTAAATGAAATAAACTAAATACATTGCTAAAACCTCAAAGGTTATTAAAACTCCAAACAAAATTTGTACTTGCTTACATCAGGTTATGCCATTAAATTTCAAGAATACATTCTATAATGGTAAATTACAGTTTGGCGTCTTTAATGCCTTACCACCTCCTGGGATCAAGCTTTATATTTCTGATGCATCTAATGTCTACAAAGTATTTTTAATTATCTCTTAGTTGAACTAAAATTAACCTTTAAATGCAATTATTTATTCATATATATAATCTCCAATTATCAATTAAAAATGATTTTTATTAATTTTTAATCAAGATTCAAAATTATAAAATGGAGCTAAGGGGTTGAAATTTATGATTTTGCTGAGTTAGTAGCTTTTGGTATATTACTTCTCATATCATTATGTGTTTTGCTTTTAATTGTTAACATATATATTTTAAATTTATAGAAAAATCCTGTTAACTGTGTTTTTAACATGCAGCAAGATAATTATTATTTGAATGCTAAATTAATATGAAATGTTCAAAATTAAAAAAGTATTTAGTGAAATAGTCTAGTGTAATTTTTGAAGAAGGTGCAGAAAAATTTGGTATTTTTAATTTTATTTTTAAGATTTTAAAAATGAAATTATTTTTAAATGTTGAAAAGTTTGGGTGGTCAAGCTTCATTATAATGATACTTGGCTGTACTATTTGAAATAAATAATTATGTATCTGTTATTTTGTTTGAGAAACATTAAAGCCAAATTGTGGTAAATATGTTTTAAGAGGATACATGTTTGGTAGGTTGCCCTGCATTCTGAACTTTGATGCCATTAATTCACATTTAATCTTCTTTCATTTACAAGTAACTTTTACTTTTTTCTATGATGAAACATTCGCAGAAATATGCCCTTTTCACAGTGAATGTCCTTTTTCCTGATTGAAAATCCCAGGATATTTAGGGATAAAATTATCAATATTTATTTTATTGAAAAGAAATCTATGGGAAATATAGTCAGTTACAAAACAAATATTTTTAGTAACACTATTTTTTTCTTAATATTTCTGTTTTTTTCTTTAAAATTTGTTACATTAATGGATTTATTAAGCATTATTAAAATAACTAGTTATTTGAAATCTTATTTTAGTATCAGTGAATGTTACTTTGCTGTGAAAGGTGCTGCTCTCGTTCTTCCTCATGACGAATGCTTGCATTTCCACAGAAAAAATATAACTAATGGAGGTAAGAAGATTGTTATAATGATCAGTATATATTACTAATGATCCTATTGTTCATTTTGAAGCATTTTTGTATAGATTAAAACCTAATTTTTATAAACTAAAAAATATGTGATCATGAACATTTCAAATTTGATTGATTTTGTACTTTATAATTGTAATTTAAAACAGTGTTTCTCAACTGCTGATCCACAAACCAGCACTGGGCAGCAAAATATCCATCTGTCCTAGATCTAAAGTAATATCAGCCAACAATTGATGTTAAAACAGCACCTATAATATTATAACAATAGTTTACTAGTTTAGAAAATAATATGATCAGCGATAAAAAATGTAACAAACTGACAACTATGTACCCAACTGCCTTTCATAAACTGCTGTCCGTACACTTAGTATACCAGTTAGCGTACTTCTGTCTGCATTAAGTATTGCTGATTACTCTAATGCCGAATATCTATTATAATTTATAAAATTATTTTTGTCTTCATTATTTATTTATGTGTAAAAATTATGCCAATGGGTCTATTTATTAAACTTACTGGTCTGTGAGAATGTACCGAAATATTTTACCGGTCCTTTGAATAATTCCAGTTGAGAAACACTGTTTTAAAACATAATCTGTATAATAATGCTGGATTCTCATCTGTATTTATACATTAACTATTCCTTTATGTGTTAAGAAAAAATAAATATAAAAATTTATTGAGTCCTATTTATTAATTTACTTTATGTATCTATAATTTATTTTATATATCCACTTACAGTTATAAAATTTTAAGAAAAATATCAAACTTCAAAGCAGGTGGTTGACTTATATGTAAATCTAAAAATTCTGTGACAGTGCTGATACTCTGGCAAACATGATTGTTAGCATTTCTTAAATTTTATCAAAATCTGAAATTAGAAGCAAAAATTTGTTTAAGCAAGAGTAAAATTTTATTAAGAACATCTCCATGATAGCTTTGCAACAAAATTTCTAAAACATTTTTATCAAAAAAACTTATGCACCTGTATATATTGCAATAATATTTTTTAATGATGCAAAGGAATGTCTATAAAAAAGTTTTTATGATTTAAATTATCTTGATTTAATATTTTATTACTATATTGAAATATTCACAACAGTCTTTTAAGTAATCGCTTTGTCTCCTTAAATTCTTGTCTGATAACTCAAAGTACTGATTCTTGTTTAGTGACTCAAGATATATAAAACACATTCAATTTTATTAAGTGAATGTTTTTTTCAATTATCTTGAGCTACCAAAAAATATTTATATAAAAACTTATAAATTGAATGTTATATTTGACTTTGGCATAAAGAACTAGAAATATCATTAGAATGTTGCAATGTTGTGAAAATATACTTTAAATTCAAAATCTTAAGTTGAAAAATTACAGGACTAAAACTACTTGTCACATAATTTTGATATTATCTTTTTTTCATAACAAGAATGTTCTCAGGTGATATGCAGTTATAAAATTTTTGCATATTAAAGATTCCCCTGTATTAGAATTTTAATTTGGTTAAAAATAAAGCATTCTGGTATTTGTATACTGTCTTTGACTGTTGATTAACAATTCTCAACTGCAAGTATTCTAATTCAAATTTTGTATTATTATATTATAATGTTTCATACTTTCAATTATTTTACTTAATGTAAACATTTTTATATAAAATGAAAAATGTCACAACAATTTAAAAATGTTAATTAGTTTGTTTAATTTATAAAAAATGTTTCTTTTGAATATTTTATAAATAAAGTTTGATATTAAAACACACATTTATATAATTATAGATGTATATAAAAGTTTCAATCCAAATATATATCAAAGATAACTATAATTGTTTAAATATTTAGAATGAAATTTTTCAACAGAAACACTTTAATAAATCATTTTGTTTCATTCAGAAAAAAAAATCTAGATAATTGCAACACTTGAAACTAAAAAATTTTCTTTATCGAATTTTTGTTTTAAACCAACAATAGAGTTTGAGACAATTTTTAGAATGCAATGAAATTGCTATCAATACCACTTGCCTAAAATCTTGCCAACTCTTAGTAAAACAACAGATATTTTCAATTTCTAATAGTTTTGGCATGCCAGAATTCTTTGCTGAAAATATTTAAATTGATATCCAATGTTCTAATTATAAGTGTTAGTTTGTCTTGGAAAAATTTTAATTCCAGTTTACGTTTTATCTTCTATACTTACATTTCTCTCTGCAGGTGGTTATTATGATAGATTTAAAAATGTTATATAATAAGATTATTTTATCAGATATTGAATGCTTTATAACTCAGAATTAAAATACTTACTCTTACAAAAATAACCTTATTTTAATTATATTTTTTCATCCATAGCCTGTGATATTCAGCAACATTTGCAATCAATGCTGTACTTACTACATGCTGATGATATTTTGAAAATGGTAAGTATTTTTTATATTAGTTCTAATTGTGTGATGCCCTTAATTCTGAAAGTTAACCATATAAAATGAGCAAAATAATAATTTTCAAAAATTAGTTTATATTAATGAAGTTGCAAGCAAATAAAAAAGAACTATACTTTGATTGTACTGAATTTGTATTTCTTAAATTTATTATTTTATGTTATTTAGGCTGTTAAATTAGAAAGTATTCACAGTGGCCGTACTAGATATCTAGTAGTAGTCTACCATACAGGAAAATACCAAATGGAGGAAAGTTGCCTTCTCGGAATTGATTGCAATAAAGAGACTACTATTGGTTTGGTTCTTCCATTTTGGGCTGACACACGAATAACTCTGGATGGAGATGGGTAAGAGTCTAAAGATTTTTCTTTCCGTTTTTATTTTTATAAAAATTAATAGGAATTTATATAATCTTTATATCATTCATATTAGTGTTATTCATATTATTGACTTGCCAGTTAATTAACCCTTACACTGTTTAAATCTGAAATAATTTTTGCCTATGCAAGTGAGTAAAAAAAATGTTGTCTTCCTTATTTCTATATGCTTGTATCTAAATTCTATATGCTTATAGCTAAAATTTCAGCTAAATGGTTAGTATTTTTGCATCTGCAGCAGTTTGTGAGTTCTGTTCATGCCACTTATTTGTCTGAATGTTTTTAGTGATTAATTAGGACCCATCTCAAATTAAAATCATTATATCCAAAAAATAATCATTAGGTGATAAACAATTTCAAAAAACTTTATTTGTTATCATATTATCTTTAATATGAATCAAACTTCAAACATTGAGATGGTGTGGTTTCTTTTGATTGTTGATGCTATTTCAGTATTATATTCAGCACACTTCTTATTGAAGCCTTTTCTGTTTAAATTTTTTTATTTCACAAATTTATAAGTTATGTTCTAAAAGTAATTGTAGATAATTTTTAAAACCTAGATTTTTTAATCTTTTTATGTAAAAAACATGTAGTTGCCACAAGAATGTAATTAATGATATGCTTTTCTAATCGAGTAAAAAAATATTTTGTTAGCAATCATAAACATTGATTTTGAGTCCATTGGCAATATTTTTCATTATTATAAAATTGCAAAAACTTAGTGAAGAAAGTTATTTGTGAGCAACTGTCAGTCTCAGTTTGCCACTTCCTGTGTATGAAATCTCCAAATCCTAGTTTTTTCTTAAAACTAAATTATTTTGTGTCATAAATCAGCTGTACCAAGTTAAAGTTTAATTTTTCACTTTTATTTATATATCTATTTGTCCATTTTAAGGCAAGTGAATATATTTATTACAATTAATCCACTAATGCAATTTTCTGGTATCCTGCTGATTAATTGTTCTTTTTATTTAAAATTGGCCAAATTTATAATCCTTTTATGTAAAATACATTTGATTTTGGTGTATTAGTTATTTTTTTCTTCTACTTGTATGTTACTAACCAATACTAAACATTCTTGTAGCAGATTACCATTTTCTTTCTCAAGTTGAATTTGTATTTGAAACTATTTCTGTGTTCGCTTTTGCTTTATTAGATGAGACTCATATTTACCATTGAAAGGAACATTTTATCAACTAAAGTTAATGTGATATATATATTTATAAAAATTTTGATGTCTCTTTCAAAATTGTACTTAATGATTAATGAATGCAAAACATAAGATTCCTAATTTCACAAATTCATTCTCATCGAAAATGTTTTAAACTCCAAATATAGTCCTGTTTTGTCAAAAATTTAATTATAATATTTTTGTTCATATATATGGTGAATGCAACTAACTCTATCTGCCGAATTAAATGATATGTGAATGGAAAAAATTATTTATATTTTATTATTTATATATATAGTCAGTATATCATTGTTCAAAAGCCTGGTAAAATCCTTCAAATAAAGGATTTCAGAAAATTATCAAAAAATTTAAGAAAGGGGATCATTTATTTATAATTCTATTTCTTTCATAAAGAAAACAATACATGTTATAGAGAAAACAAACCTAAAAGGCAAAAATTGTGTATATTTATATACTGATGATTGGTCCATTTATATACTGATAAAGTTTTCTAATAATTAGATCTGGACCAGTTTGTCATTTATTTATATATTTACTTTTATTTATTTATTTTTTAATTAAATTAATCAAGCACAATCAAAATTTCATTTTCTTTTTAATGAGTAAAATTTCACATGAATACTGAGAAAATTCAGTACCTAGTTAATCTTGTTTTGAAGCACATTACTAATGACTTTTTGATTATTCAAAAAAAAAGGCATAATGGTTTTGAAAAAGTGACATATAACAGTTATTATGACACAATTTATTTTTGAAAAGGAATTTCTTAATTTTTAATTGCATAATAAAAGAGTAGTTAATGCAAGAATGAAAAAAATCTGATCTTTTTCTAGTTCAGATTATACCAAAAAAATTTAAGTACTGTGAAGCTATTATATCATTTAAATAAGCATAAATTTATTTAATCAAAATTTCATTTTCTTTTTAATAGGGGTTTTAGTATTACTTCCAGTGGAAGACATCACATATTTAAGCCAGTGTCTGTTCAAGCTATGTGGTATGCAGTTTCTGTTTTAAATTCTTATTATAATGAATTTAAATTTTTTTACAAAATATTTTGTTGATAATTAACCTAGTTAATAAAAATATTTTGTCTGTAGAATTTTTAGTAAATTTTTATTTTGAAAAAGTACAATTTTTTTATTTTATTTATTTATTTATTTATTTTGTAAGGTCTGCCCTTCAAACTCTTCACAAAGCGAGTTCTAAAGCAAGAGAGTGCAATTATTTCAAAATCGGAGGAACACATAAGTGGATTGAATATTATGAGAAAAAGATCAGCTCTGACCGATCTTGTCTTAACGAATGGTGAGATAAAGCTTTATATAGTATTTTTTGGTTCAGTGCCTTCATAGTTTCAATTTTTGTATTGTGTTTTATGCTTTCAGTAATTTTGATAACTATGTTGATCTGTTTGTTTTCACATCAAACTAATGTGAAGATATATATTTTTTGCTCTAATGAAATTTATCATTAAAAAGAATAGCTGATTCTTTTATTGAATAACTGGAAATGCTGATTTTTGTCAAGTTATGTATTCCCTGTTCTTTGATAAACTTATTAAAATGCTGAAGTCTTTCAATGTTACTACAAAATAATTCTTTTTTTTTTTTCTTCTTTTTGTAACTGAGTTTTTTGTGCCTCATTATACAAAAAACTTGTTTTCACTTTTTTATTATTTCTTGTTTCATTGTGGTTGATAGAAAAAACAAATTTTTTTCTAGATTTTAATTTAGTTATTCATTATTAGACAGAATGCATAATATATCACCTACAAATCATCAATACAAACCCACGCAGTATTGTTTCTAATTTTTTTAGTGAAAATTTATACAATAGGAATTTTTGTAAAAATAGTTTATTGTAAATTTTTTAAAACAGATTATAACCTTAATGAATCATTAATTAGTGTTAATTAAAGCAAAATTTTATTATGATAGTGTTGATAGCAATTTTTCAGAATCTAATAGAAGACAAAAATACGAGTTTTTCACTTACTTCACTACATTGTAAGATTCCAACATTCAACACCAAAAAACAACGATTTCTCATGACAATTCTCACTCATTTAACTATGTTGTAAAATCTGACTAAATTAAGCCCATAAAAAAATTGCCCAAGTGGAAGCATAACATCGAAATTAGTTCTATTAATGCTTTTAAATGTAGATTATTTCATGTGATTTAACATCAGTTTTGTAAAGTCATCATAGGTGGATTCAGAGTATTCTTCCTATTTTAATAATGTATCTCCCTATATTACTTTGTCATAGCCTATAGGTCTCTAAATTTAAAATTGTCTAATTCATATTTACATAGTTTATTACCCAAATCTGCATTTAAAAACAATACAGTCTATATTGACTTATTTCTGATACTTTTTGTTACTTTTTCTTAAAACAAGTGAACATTTTATTATTTTTGCAAGTTATTAAGTATAATAATATCCTTATTTGAAGTTGTTGCTTATATAGAATTATTTTTACCAACATTTATATGGGCCACTTCTTATAAATGTGTTTTATTTCCTAAGTTTTCATAGATATTTATGTCTAACAGCTTCTGTTATTTTTACCTTTACTTATTTTGATAGTTTTAAGTTAATATCAGGGTAATGTCCTTATCTTAGGCTCTTCTAATATTCATAATATGGTAATATTTTAAAAATATTAAGTGACATTTTTTATTTTTAAATATATTTTATATTTCTAATTTTTATAGGTTTAAAGTGTCCTTTCTGCTTCATTTTTTGTTAATTATCCATAAAGCCAGTAAACATTTCAATATCATTAGTTATATTGTTATCCAATGTTGTTACTCATTATAGAAATATTTTGAAAACATTAATGGAACACTGTAAATGTGTTATATTACTCCTCAATTCACTAGGTGTATATCTTGAGCATCTTTTATTTGTTATTTTTAAAGCTGTTTTACATTATGTTCTTAATGTATTGTGATAATATTTTTAATCATGTTGTTCATATTAAAGAAACCTTTCAAAAAATTAATATTATTATTTATAAAAATGATAAAAACTACTTATTTTCATTTTTTGTGAAGGCATGCCATGGATGACATTGAATCTAGGAGGCCACCCTCACCAGATACAGTTCGGTTGCAGTAAGTTTTTCCTTTCCCATGTAATTAAATGAATTTTTTGTTTAAAAATATAAGTTTTTTGCTGTTATTATTTCTAAAATCTAAGCAGTTATGCATTTGAAATAATAATTAATAATATTCTTAATTGTGTACTTTTTTGCAGACCAACAGAAAGAGAAGAAACAGAGAGACACATCAGGACAAAGTTAAAAGAATTGATGATGTCTGTTGATCTAGATGAAGTTACTAGCAAATATGTAAGTCTTTTTTTAAGGCTTTGATTTATTAGCACTTTTCTGCTTTGGGATGTGACTCGTCATCACATATATTACCAAATTTGCTTAGATCCCAGTCACATACTTCAGGTTCACCATTTTATTTTATCAGAGTAATGTTAATTTCATCGAAATATTTGCCATAGATGTTAAAACCCATATTTAAACAATTTTTGCATTAACTACAAACATAATTTCATTGATCAAAGAATTTGTCATCATGATGAATCAATAAATTAAATGCTAGCATGACACTGTTTACTAAATAACTATGTAACTTATATGGTAAAAGTCTCTTCTAAAATACAAATATTTTTGGTACTTTAAATGATATCTTTAGTTTCATGCTTCCTCATTAATATCTGTGTAGGTAACCAAAATTTGTTTTTATTATTAATTGTTAAGTTTTCATTTAATACTAATTATTTCTGCCAAACATTGAAAACTGATATCCAAGTTCAATGCTGCTACTACAAATTTCTTTATTGGATGTAATATTTTATTCAGACCTCAAACTATTCAAGCATCAAATTATTTCTTACATTATATGTAATATTAATTCTATACATAATATATAAATATTTGCTATTTTATGCATATAATTTACTTCAGTATGTTCGCATTTATTGGAGAATTAAGACTTAATAGAATTAGTATATGTGCTTTTAGTATTTTAATTAACATCATTTTATATTTCTATAAATATAGAAGTAGACCAATGAAACTTTATCAGTGAGTTTTATTTGAAATCCTGACTTTTTGTTCTTTATAAAGATTTGAATGACATCATTCTTTTATAATTTACTTTGAGGGGGAATGGATACTATAATTGAAATAACTTCTTAGTTATAAAATAATTGCAACTTCCAAACTTTTTTGTAGACACTGATTCAATTAGTGTTAGTACAACTCCCGGAATGGAAACATTTTGTAAGGGTTCTTGAAACTCCTAGAATTTTGACTTGACTTCTTAAAAATTGTAAATTACTCCTAAAGTTTTAACTTATCTTAATGCATTTATTTATTAGAAAATATTATAATTTTTGTATTTTTTGTTTTAATGTTTTTAAATTTTCAATGGAAAAAATTCATTGAAAATTAATATTCAATTAATTTTCAATTAGTTAGGAGTTAAGAGCTAATATTCAATTAGATATGTTCAAATATCTAATTGAATATTAGCTCTTAACTCCTGGTCTACCATGGGTGTGTGTATATATATATATATATATATATATATATATATATATATATATAAACAGTGTCTGCAGAGAAACTCCAAAGTAAGTTTCTCTGCAGACCCTGCCATCATTAAAGCTAGATTCGTGGTTTAGGCATGCAATTGAATGTCCTAAATACTGTTTGCAATGGACTTGCTTATTTCAAAGAAAAAGGGCCAATTTGGAGAGGAGATTATTTCTTGAAATGTGGGAAGCTGTTGCTTGTTCCCAGTCGTTGCTGCAGTTATATGTTTCTGTTCGAGCAGTTTGTAATTTTTCATTTTTTCTCGTTGTTTTTCTTTTTATTCTTTCACATCCATTTTCGTTATAGTTTGTTATATAAGCTAAAAAGCTTGTATTGTCAAATATGTCTGATAGTGATCTAAATGACTATCTTCAGAATCAGAAACGTCAGAATATTACATACATTTAAATTCGGTATTTTTTGCTTTGTAAAAACTAATTTGAATATAAAACATGCCTTTTCTTTTCCTCCAATACACCGCATTACTGTGTGAAAACTGGTAGCAAATCTCTTAAGCTTCCCTTGGCTAGAAAGGAACAACATTATTGATATTAGATTGTATTCTTAACTGTTGACTAAAATAAAGATCTAGTTCTGCCACAATAACTTATGATGATCCAGTTTAGTCACGACCAGGTGTAGTATTTAAATTTATGTGTGAAGTGAAGCAAAGAGTAATCATCAATGCAATCAGCAGAGTACTTTTAGTTTATTATTTTTCTGTTTGTTTCTGTCTTCTATATTATAATTCAAAGAATATTAATATTTAAATATAAAGTTTTTGAGTTCAGATATACTTTTCATATCTTGCTTGGTAAAAATTATGTATAATTCCAGTAAAAAGGGATGAATTTGTTTATCAATGAAGTATGGAATGAATTATTTAATATGCTTGCTGAAAAGTGTCTTTTCAATAACCAGTTTTTTGAAAAACCTACAAAGATTGACATTTGCATGGTTCAGAAAAGAATTTTGTAATTTTGTAGAAGAGTTTAAATCATTACTACCGACTGTAGGATTTCAAGATTTTATTGATAAGAAATTTGATCCTATTAAAAATGAATCTATTTTATTTTATCTTACTTTCAAGTAGACAAAACTATTGTCAATTATGGAAAGTAGTTAATAAGATTTTACTACTTTCTCTTAGTCAAGTATCTGTTGAATGTGGGTTTTTGGTGAGCGAAAACTCTATCAATTGTGGCTAAGTGCATTATTGATGATTACTTCCAAAACTTAGGTGTCAATAATATAATTAGCAAAAACCTAACTAGTTTTACTGCTGGTGCTATGCAAAAGTATAAATTAGATGAATTAAAACATCAAGAAAAAGTAACTGAAGGAGAGAAAAACTCTTCTCAAAAAAAAGTGATAATATAAAAATCAAAATGAAGCATTTAAAAGATGGCATATATGAACCTGAAATATCTGCAATAGGAATAATGCTGTTGGGGATGCTGAATAAATTCGTAAATTAATATTCATTGCAAAACCAAACACACGAAATAAATTATATATTTAAAAACCAATTCCGTTAATTTGATCTAAAATAATTTTCATTCAGATTTTGTTATTGGAATATATAATTGCATGCATGTTAATATTATGATAAACTTAAAATATTATTTCTAAGAATGTTTTTAAAATATAAAAAAAGGTTTTGAAGATATTTTGTATGTTAGATTTCATTATTAAGCATAAAAATTTTAATTATTATACATGGATATAATTTTACTATTAGAAGGAAAAATTATTATTGATATTAAACCTATAACCTATATTACTTTTTCATCTTCAGTTTTAAATGTATAATTCTATAAACACTTCTCATTTTTTAATTAATGAGTGTATTTTATAGATCCGCACACGACTGGAAGAGATATTGGACATGAATTTGAAAGAATATAAATCATTCATTGATCAAGAAATGTTGACTATCCTTGGCCAAATGGATGCACCAACAGAAATTTTTCAATATCTCTATCTAGGTTCTGAGTGGAATGCATCAAATCTTGAGGAATTGGTTGTAAATGGGTAAGGTTTTTAAGAAGAAAAAATTTTTTTTATACCTATCTGAAATTGATGACAAAAATTAAAGAAATATTTAAAATTATGTTCATTTATGCTAATTTTAATATAAATAAGTATTTTGAACTATGTGAATTTTATTTCTAAGTTTTCTCATTAACATAAATTGTTCCATTTCAGAATTAGTCATATACTGAATGTGACAAGAGAAATAGACAATTTCTTCCCAGGCATGTTTGATTATCAAAATATCCGAGTATATGATGATGAATCTACAGAAATTCTTCATTATTGGGATAAAACCTACAGATATATTCAAAGAGCCAAGTAAGTTAAGGAAATCTGTAAGTGAAGAAAAAGCAGTTTTTTAACTGAAGTAGTTTTTCAATTTAATAGCATATTTTCATGTTTTCAATTATTAAAAACGCATTTTCTAATAAATCTTGTCACTGTTAAATGAAGATTTATTTTTTTCTTCTGTGTCACTTATATTTTTTACATATCGGTTATGTTTTTGACCCCTTACACATTAGATTCTGGCAATTTATAAAGTACTTAACAATTCAGCACACCTAAGCTTCTTTTGTATATTTTCATATGATGGCCTATTATCCGCACTGAAAAGGAGCAACCCTGTTAAACTCCCAATCATTCATTCTGACAGATCTGCATTCAGAAACATGTCTTCTGCTCATCAATAACTGGGATCTAAGACCCTCCATTCAGGAGGATGTGGTCCTATCACTGGGTCTCAGGGATCTTTGACACATTTATTGGAATGAATGTTTCAAATTTATTAGGCTTTCTGATAAACTTATTTTTGATAAACATTTTATTAAAATTTATGAATTATTACTAATTGTATTTTATTGTTCATTTCTACTTGCAGATTTAGTTCATTTATTTTTTCTGTAAAATATGATTAAAAGCTTCAGTCCTCATGAATATATTGCTTTTGTTTCAGTGTTTTCTCATCTTATATAAAGTTAAAATAATTGCAATTCACACACTCAGCTGTATTTTTTGTAAATTTGAATAAATCATGTATCAAAATCGCATTATTTTTTCCAAAATACTGTTGAATAGTTATTTAAATTTTATTTAAAAAAGTTTTAATTTTAAAATTAAAATTTTATTTAAATTTTATTTTTTCAAATTTTTAAAAAAAATTAAAATAACTAATCATTGCATAGAGATATTTGGAAGGTTTTTTTGTATAATTTTGTCTTACTTCAGGAATATTTTGTGAAATTAGTCTCCTCCATTCATAATTGAAAAAATGCAATAAAATGATTTTCTTAAAAATAAAACAATTGAATGCCTTATTTTTCAATTTAAATTTTAAGTACTATAACATAAAGCAATTATTTGTGTTGTAATTGTTCTTTTACTGTAATAAATCAAATGTATGTTAAAGGCAGTTTTTATCATACAAAATATGAAATCCATGTGCAATAAATTTGTCACTCTATTTTAATATTTGAAAAGTTAATAAAACAAAAATAATGCATTAAAACATAATTATAGCTGTTATTAATGATTCAGGCAGCTTTGGAATATCCTGTTTTAAAAAACTTGAAATTTTAATTACATGTAAGATATAATTGGAATAAATTGATATATACTTCTCTTGATACCATTTTAAATATTAATTCCTAACAAAAAATTTGAATGCTTTATTATTATTTAAACATTCTGTTTAAGTAATTTCAAAGAAAAATTAAAGTGAGAATTTCTGTAAGTATATGGCAATCCTAAAGTATATTTTTATTAACCCTAAAATAAATTATAAAACATTAATTTTTCCCTATTTATTTTTAGGGATGAAGGCTCAAAAGTTTTAGTTCATTGCAAAATGGGTATCAGTCGTTCAGCTTCAGTTGTCATAGCTTATGTGATGAAAGCATATGATTGGGATCTACAAAGAGCACTAGAATTTGTGAAAACCAAAAGAGGATGCATAAAACCTAACTCCGGTTTCTTAAAGCAGTTGGAAATATATCAAGGAATATTAGATGCTAGGTAACTGTTATTCTCTTATTTGTTATTAATAATGAAGCTTATTTCGGCTTCATTGTTTATAAAGTTTTTTAAATTTATAGTTTCCCATAAACCTTAAGTCCAAAAATTTATAGTCATGTAAAGGCACAAAATATTTATATATTTAACATATAAAAAGTAAAAATAAATTCCATAAAAAGCAATGAAGAGATTATTCACATTTTAAATAAATGTTTATTAGTATATACTAAAGGCTAAAGACAATATTATACTCTTCTGTAACCTGAAGTATGAATATTTTCTCATAGATATTATAATAACTCTTCACATCTTTATAGTAAAGTACAATTTTTATTATTTTCCTGATTCTTTGATAAATAAATTACAAAAATGCTTGTTATGAAATTGTTATGAAATATTTCCATAACAAATATAGAATTATGTTTTAATTAGTAGTCAAAAACAAAATATTATTGTATTCAAGTACATCAATTGAAAAAAAAAAACATTTCTTTTATAGTTATTGTAAATATTGTTTTATATATCAAATTTAAAATCTTAGTTTATATCAGATTTCTAACTAAATATTTTATATCAATATTTAGGTAACTAAACATTTCCTAGGATTTCCATTATTAACATTTAAAAGTTTGGTAAACTTAATTATGAATGTTATAAATAATTTAAATTAAAAGAAGGTAAATATATGTGAACTTCTCCACACATTTAAAATGTGTGTTGATACACACATAATTTATTTACTAAATTAGCTATTTATATCAAAATGTATTCAGATTGGATTTTTGGATCTTAAGACACACACACACTTTAAATACCTCTTTGTGAGGTGATTGCATCAGAAATTATATTTGCAGAATTAAATGCCTAGCAAATTCTAAAAGAGGATGACAATCAATGTATTGCAGAAAAATCTCAAAATATAGAACTGTTGGTACACCAAAATTACTGTGATTACTGTGCAGAAAATGTTTTGTAATGTGTGTCCAATTAGTAAAAATTAAGAAACTTTTTCATTGAATATTTATTATTAAATTTCATTAATATTGTGAATGAATGGGCATTTTCTTTTAAAATTTAATTTTGAATTAAGAGAATTTTTAAAAACTTTATTGGGACTTTTTACAGCAAAATATGTAATTTTCTTTGATATTTTCACAATGACCTGCTTAAATTTACCTGTGATGACTTTAAAGGTACTTTTTTTTATCTATTCTATATTATAAATGAAATGATACATATTTCATAAATATGTATTTATGAAATATGTATCATTAAGGATCACATTTTATCACCTGTTTATTTTATGTATATTTTTCTGGCAAAACATTGCACAATACAAGTCTAAATGTAATTTTTACTCAAAATTCAGAATGTTAATTTATTTAACTTAGAGATAGTTGATTGACTTAATCATCTGAAAACTTAAAATACTTCCACTTATTAAATTTTAAAGAATTCTTGTGAGATTTAATCTAAATCTTTACATTGATAATTTATTAAAAATTTTATATATATCTAGGATAAAATATTGCACTAAACATTGGAAGAATTATTAAGTAATTGGAATTTTTTTAATTATTAATTTATATTATAGGAAAGTACTGTTTAATATATAACTGAATTGAAAAGTACTTTTTTAAAAATATTCTGAAGTTAAATAAAAATTGAAAATACGGATTGAATATATTTGAAGACCCAAGTTATTTTTGATTAATTTTTATTAAAATTATTTTCTTAAATGATGGTGATAATATTTACTAGAATATTCTTGGAATCAGTTTTTATTTTATATGAAAGAAATTATGAGAAAATAGGATTCTTTAAACAACTATTTAGATTCCTTGGATTGAAAAAAAAGTTATAAAAGAAATGCAGTTCAAAATAATTATAAGACTATTTGTGACCAATAAAAGCATACTCTTTTAATTTCCAACAAATAGTTTATCAAAAATAAAATAGAATTTTTACTGTATAAATTAATTCCCATGACTCAATAACTACTTAATTTTACACATAAAATATATTTTACCTTAATTCACACACACATTTTTAATAATTAAAATACATATGACATAGTATTTTTTCTTATAGCAAGCAACGTCATAACAGTTTATGGCGCTCCAAATCAGAAACGAATCTCAAAACAGCTGGAAAACCAAAGAAGAAATCAGATGAGAAGAAGCAGAAAGTCCCTGAGAAGAGTGAATCCCTTCATCTACTCACCACAAGCAATAGTCGCTCTCCTCGTCCAAAATCTTGGTCCCCAAGTGAAGCTGTGGCTGATATGCTGTTTCCATCTCAAAAAAAAGGACCACCTGATATTTGTAAGCATAACACTGTTTTTGTAGTTTTATTTTAAACTAATTATACATTCCTGGAATCTGAAAAATAAACAGCTGGAAAATTTAACTAATATAATTATTTAAATAACCTTATTTAAGTGAAAAAAGTATTTGCTTCCCTATTATTTTTTGTATAATCAATTGAAATTATTTACGCGTGTTTCAGTTATTTTTATCATTTGTTAAATTATTCTATTTTCAGTTTATTATCTTAAAAGTTATTTTATCTGACATTTAATTAGTTCAAAACTTTTACTTTTTATTGTTAACAGTTTTGCATTAAAATACCAAATGTATTCCTCATTAGCCATTATTCTTGTTTAATGCTGATATTTAGTTATACTATCCTTATGTGACTCAACATCTAATTTTTTCCCCTCGTATTCTGTTTTTTCTTTCTTCAGTTAAAGAAATATCCTTTAATTCAATCTGTTGTCTCTTTATATTCTAAAGTTTAAAAATCAAAATGGATATTTTTATTGAGTCTTAATTACAATTTCCTATTGAATTTAAGCATAATATTTTAATTTGCCGCAGAATAAATTATTCCTTTTATAATTATGTATAAAAAGATCGTTTTTAAGTATGATTTATTCAAGTTAATTTAATTTATATATTGTTATCTTTCTGGAAGTACTTTGGTTTTTGTTAGTTAGCAGCATAATAACTATTTCATAATTTTATTTAACTAAATATTTTCTTTTAGAAATTATTTTATGGATTTAATTTTAAAATTAAGTAATTCTTATTGAAGTAAATTTTTTATAAATTTTTTAACAAGTTTATTAAAATTATTCAAAGATGTCTTATATATTCTAGAAGCCATTTTTTTCAAAAAATTGCCTTTTAAAATATATAAATAAGTTCACTATATAATTTAATATTAATATGTAAAACTTAAGTTTCATTTCGAACTGGAAAGTTATTTGTTAGAATTTGAAATGGAACTGATATTGAACAAACATGTATTTTCTATATTAATTAAATTTATTATTTTAAAATACATAGTTTTTGTTTATTTTTATTATTTTTATTTTAAAAAGAAATAACATTTTAATTAAATTGATTAAAATGATACATTTGTTATTAATCTAAATAGAACTAAATATTTATATATTATTTATTTTAATATTTTTGTTTGATGGAAAATGAATTTTAAAATTTGTTTTCAAATTTTTAAAAACATGAATGAAAAAAATATAATAAAAAAATTTTACTAGATCTCTCTACTATATTACAAATTCATATATTGAATTTGGCAATAATCTTATTAATTTTTACACATTTTGTTTTGTACTTTTTCAGTTGCAGATATTAAGAGATTTTGAATTTGAATTAATAGGATTTTTATAGGCTTAATGCTTATTTGAGCAATTTAAAAAAACTGGATTTGACGCTAATATCTATTTTTTTTTTTAATTATGTTTTTATTTTACCGCTTCCATCCATAGAGAAATTGAGTTGAATAATTTATTACTGTGTCCTTCAGTTTAACAACTTTATAAATGATATCAATGAATTGTATAAATCACTTAAAATTAAATAGTGTATCTAATATATTATTTTAAAAAATTGAAGAATTTTTTTTAAGAAATTTCATTAGGCTGCATTTAGGAAAAAGTTTTAGAGAATTTTGTTTAAAAAACTGAAAAGGAGGAAAATCCCTTAAAAACAGAATAACACTTGACACAAACATGTATTTTAAGTATATCACATAGCTTTTATTTGAATTCCAATTCCTTTAAAATATTTGTTTGAATAAATTCATTTAATTCAATTCACGATGTTTATTAGTCATCATTGATATAAAAAAATTCTTAATGAGGTGGTATTATATAAATTTCATTTATACAATACCATTTTATCATACGAAGTTTTTTTGGGGGAGGGGGAGAATTGTTAAAGAATTATTAAAATTTCATTTATATCAAATCAACTACTTAGATTAATGAAAAGTTTTACTTAAAAATATACTTTCATCATTCAATAAATCACAAATAATAAAAAGGTTACTAAATATATTTTTTATAAAAGTCATAGCTGCCAACTCTACTGATTTTATTGGGAAACTCCCGATTTTTCATTATTTCTCCCAATTTCCCGATAATGTATGAAAATCTGATTTTAGGCGATTTCACTGAAAGATTTAAAAACAGCCAAAATTTCACCGGAAGAAAGTATTGAGTTGTTTTAGTAGCTTAAACAGTCTGAAAATAGTTTAAACATTCTCAAAATTAAAAAAAGTGTTTTTAATAGCAATTCACCAATTTACTTCTAAACAAAGCTAAGTCAGCAACGTATGAAAAAAATAAATCGCCTTGAGTTATTCAAATATGA